>JAPPVO010001023.1:0-25102 GCA_030407325.1 Camellia japonica | reverse complement strand
AAGAGAGTAGTGCGAAAGGTTCACGCAGTCGGACAAGATGATGGCCATGCAAACCACCATGAAAGAGATATAGGGAGTTCGGTTTTTGGAAGACGTCTGTAAGAAGGCCGAGGAAAATGGGCATAAAACTCGCGGAATGTAAATGGCCGATCCATTTTCAGAACATCGAACTCTGCTAATCTAAAGTTTTGTTCTTAGTTCTATTTTTGTAACCCTTTTTGCCATTGGCACAATGAAACAAGTAGACCATTTTTTTGAGAATTGATGCATTTTTGCCTCGCCAAGCGAATTTAGTGCGGTCCAATGGGCAACTAACGATCATTTTGACAAAAAGATCAAAATTCCTTGCAGGTCGGATTTTGCTCGGCAAGAGGTTTGTTGATGGTTTTAATCAACATTAGAATTCCTTGCCGAGCTGATCTTGCTCGCTAAGAAGCAAGTCGCCGAGCGGACCTTGCTCGCCGACCTCGGAGTTCCTTGCTAAGCTGATCTTGCTCGCCGACCTTGGAGTTCATTGCCGAGCTGATCTTGTTCGCCGAGAAGCAAGTCGCCGAGCGAGCCTTGCTCGCTTACCTTGGAGTTCCTTGCGAGTTGATCCTGCTCGCCAAGAAGCAAGTCGCCGAGCGGACCTTGCTCGTAGACCTTGGAGTTCCTTACCGAGCTGATCTTGCTTACCAAGAAGCAAGTCGCAGAGCGGACCTTGCTCACCGGCCTTAGAGTTCCTTGCCAAGCTGATCTTGCTCACCAAGATACAAGGTGCCGAGCTGACCTTGCTTGCCAACCGAGGAGTTTCTTGCCGAGTTGCTTTTGCTCGCCAAGATGCAAGGTGCCGAGCTGACCTTGCTCGCAATCTTGGAGTTTCTTGCCGAACTAATTTTGCTTGCTAAGATGCAATACCGATCTGATCTTGCTCGCAACCGAGAAGTTGTCAAACCGATTTTACTAGCCAACTTTCGGCGAAAAACTGATGATTTATTCAGTCAAAGAGAATTCCAACCGAAGAGTGAACACGGTCTAGGGGCATCCCATCTAGTCTGGGTCACTGCTTTACTAGTGTAAGTTTAAACTAGGAGCCCAGACTGGGGGGAAAGCAGTAAGGTTGATCTCAATGGCTTGATCTTGCCAAAAAGATCTGATTTTGCTCAACCAAATGAGTTGATGAGTTGCTCAGATCGAAGAGTCGGTGAACGAATGTTGCTCGGCCAAATGAGTTGAATTGTTCAACTTCAACTTTCCTGGCCGAGGTGACCTTACCCGGCAAGCCGAATTGATGATTTGTTCAACTCGGAGCTCCACCAAGCAGGATGTCGCTCGACCGAACGAGTTGATGAATTGTTCGACTCCAGCTTTTCTGGCCAAGGTGACCTTACTCGGTAGATCGAATTGATGATTTGTTCAACTCCAAGATTTTTGACCGAGATGATTTAGCTCTCTCAAGGAAGTTGATGTTGTGTTCGACTTTGAAAGCTCTTGGCCGAGATTATTCAGCTTGGCCATGGAAGTTGATGTTTTGTTCAACTCCAAGACTTTTGACCGAAATGATTTAGCTCGGTCAAGAAAGTTGACGTTATGTTCAACTTTGAAAGCTTTTGGTTGAGATGATTTAGCTCGGCCAAAGAAGTTGATGTTTTGTTCAACTTTGGATGCTTTTGGCCGAGATGATTTAGCTCGGCCATAAAAGTTGGTGGTTTGTCTAAGTGAATCCCTTGCCTAGAGCAGACTCAGCTCAGCAAGAGAGGGAGTTGGTGATATGTCTAACTAGGTGTATTCCTTGCCTAGAGTAAGGGAGAGAGTTGGTGATTTGCACGAATCAAATCGGCCCCAAGGCTCTATCATCTCCTTGACTAGTTCAAGATGAATGTCACATAGGATTGCAAATTTCTCACGAAAATCAACAATCGCTCCTAGTGAGATCACTCTAGAACGGAATTTGCTCATAGAACTCGGTTACAAATTTGTTGAGGGAACAGACCGGCTGCTCGATTGAAGAACGCCAGCAGATGATAATTTTGAGGTGTCTGGCCAAATCCTAGTTCGATCTATAAGGTGAAAAAGCAAAGCGCATCTTAGTGCAATTGTGTCAAGTTTTGACTAGAATGAAATTAGCCCGGTTGTTGGACAAGCAAAAAGCTAATTGATGGTAGCTCGGTTATGAGCCAAGGGGCAATGTTTCTAGCTCGGTCATAGAGCTAAACACTCATTTTTGCTCGGTAATAGAGCCGTAGAAGGGTTGCTCGGCCACACAACCAATAAGACAAGGGTTGTTCGGTCTCACAACCAAACATGCACGATCAAGCTAAGTGGGTGGCATGCATAGTTGAGCATGATTCATGACGGGTAAGACCAAAACATCAGCACGGCCAACTAACCAATTTTCAGTTTGCTGAGCATTGTAAGCAAGTCGGGCTAGAAGATTGATTTTTAAATTAATTTACGTGCAAAGTTGGTAATAGATTGAGCAAACACATGCATGGCCGAAAGAACAAACAAGGCAGCAAATCAAATATGCATGCCATAATCATGACGAGGGAACAAGGCATGGCCCACCAAGGAAACAAAGAATTGGTGTCAATTGAATGCCCGAGATGGAAGGTCGAGCTAAGGTATGTGGGTGGGCTGGTATAAAAATATATATATATATATATTGAAGAAAAGCCGAAGTTGCTCGTGGAAACAAAGAGTGATAAGCTGCATGGAGGACCGAGCTTCACAGGAGGTAGTAGTACTGACTGAATTTCCAACCCAAATAAATATATATATATACAAAGCTTCATGGTGGAACAAAGTTCGGTAGCTCGGTGGAAAGCACAGAGCAATTATAGCTCGGCTATGTGCATAGTTCCTAGCTCGGTCTCAAAATTGAAGAATTATGAATTGACGCAAAATTACAGCTCGGTGGTGGTGATTTGTTTTAACTCAGTTTATTGAAAACACAGCAGTAGTTCGGTTAGCAATGGAATTCTACATCAAAGTATTAGATTGTTTTCAAAGCTTCATGGTGGAACCCTCCAAGCACAAACATATTGATTAATATGTTTGTTGTTGAATTCATGCACGAGCAAGGTTTCCAAATGGGACCCATCAAGTATTTTCATTACAAAATTTGTTTGGCTTTGGAAAAGTGAAGGCCTGGGCCCCACACCTATTCCACCAAATGCAAAAATGAAGCAAATTGGGTCATTGGAGCGCCATATATTGGGTCGAGCTGTGCACGGCCCTGGAAGTAAAGTGATAAAACTTGGCCGAGATATCATGAAGCTTAATGATAAATTGAGCTGAAATGAAATTACACAAGAATGAAGTAATCCCAATCAGGTTGTAACCGATGGAATTAAGGGGCAATTGAGAGGGAGATTTGCGCCGGACAAGTACGGCCGAGCTACGGTAGCTTGAGTTATAACGGGCCAAATATGATGGCTCGGTTGGAGCGGTTCCCCAGCCCATCACGCCGGGCCGAGCTAGGTTTGTCAATCAGAGCGTGGAGCCATGCGTGTGTCAAGCCGAGCTGTGATTCGGCTAGGCATTCGGTTGGATCCGCAATGGTGCGTCTAGACCGAGCCAATGAGGGACGTTGGAGGTAAGCAACTTGAACAACTCTCTCTCTCTCTAAAAAGTGCTCTCTTCTTCTTCAAGTGGTCTAACTTGATCGTCGGAGGGACTATCCGGCAACACCCCGCCGGGCAGCTCATCGTCTTTCTGTTTTCAGGCCAGGTGACGTTACGTGGAGCTTGAGTTCAAGGATTACGGAAAGTAAAGGATATTTCACCCCCGTACACCAATCAATAATTTTTCAACCAATTAATCTATATTTAAATAGTTCAGACCAATTAATTTTTAATGAGTAATTGAGGAAGTAAAAATAAGTATGTTTTGTTTTAATTTTTAGATTCAATTTTTTAAAAATTAATTTTTTTGATTTTTGTATTTTTAGTAAATACTTTTAAAATTTTAAGCAATTTTTTTTTTTTTTTACTTTTTTAGATGCATCTTACTTAGATGTATCTAAAAAGTAAAATATTTATAAAACATATTTTAAAAAATAATAAATACACAAGAATACGAAAAATATATTAAATTTTTATTTTCATATATTTTTTTATATTTTTGATATTTAGTAAATTTTTAAATTTTTTTTTAACAAATATTATACTTTTTAAATGTATTTATATTAGGTATACCTAAATTTTTTTTTACTTATAATATTAAAAAAAATTTAATTAAAATTAAAAAAAATCACGAGAAATAAGAAATTATATAACTTTTTAAAAAGTGAATTTTGAAAATAATATGGAATAACTTGGTCTGGCCACCATTCCATCCGAAACGCTCACATCTGATTGACACACTGGTGCGTACCGATCTTATCATGCGCACATTATTGTCCTTCGTTTGATCGTTTCTCACCCTACAACAATGGCGAGCTTGAAGACCGATTCTCCCCTCTGTCGTCGCATCGTCCGCTCTTTCTTGGACTTCCTCAATTCTGGTTCTCTCTCTACGCTTTCTCTCTCTTCTCCTTATATATAAATACAGACTGTGTATACACACACTCACATGCTGTGCTTTTGATCTTAATGAACTAAATGATTGCAATCTAATGTTTGAAGTTTGATTCTGTTGTATCAAAGTTTCAATTTTTTTTGGTGATTGGGGCTTGTGAGGCGTGTTAGGGTTGCTATTCTTCCAATTTATATTGACCTTGTAATTGTGTTCTAACTTAATGTTTGCAGCTTAATTTTGATATAATTTTTTTTTTCCCCATTGAACCAATGTGTCTCTTTCTCTCTGATACTATGTTTTTTGGAACTGTTTATTGAGATGAATATTAAGGTCTGGGATCTGGATGCTCCATGGGGTGAAACTTGAAAGAGCCAAATTAATATATCTTTACTTCAAATTAAAAAAAAACAGTTAAAGGGATAATTTCTAAAATTCAAAACGACATAGCAATTATAGACTGTTGATTTTGGAATGACACGTTGCAACCGTATGGATTAACATGATTGAGGGGATCTAAATCTAAGGTCTGTTATTCTTTTGCAAATTCAGGTTGGGTCTTTGCCTTTTACCTATCTGGGCTTGTCATTCGGGATCTTCTTTTAAAGAAAAGTACGTATGAGATTCTATTTTTCGAGTGATTCCAATGATAGTTGGCAGGTTGGAAGGGACAATATCTATCTAAAGGATGTAGACCTACTTTGACTAAGGCCAAGTTTGGCATCTGTTAAATAATACAAAAGGTCAAAAAGTCATTATCCTATTTAAGTCACATCATCTTATTTAAATCACATTACCTCTCTAACACATCACATCAAACCCAACCCAAACCCAACCCATATAAGCCAATCAATCAAAAAGTATACTTTTTTACAACATCCCAAACCAACAATGCACCTTGTCGAGTTTGTATACTTCTTCACCATTAGAGTTTCAAGAAATTGTAATGATATTTTCATTAGGGTGGGATATAATGAGTTTAAATATCATTTGGTAGATTGGGACACCCTGTTTGGTTCCAATTTTTTGAATTCAATTTTCTGAAAATTGAGTTTTTTTGTTTTTGTGTGTGTGTGTGTGTGTTTTTTTTTTTAAATTTTTAGTGATTTTTTAAAATATTTTAAGAATTTTTTTTACTTTTAGATTGACCTAACCTAGATGTACCTAAAAAATAAAATATTTGTATTTTTTTTTGAAAAAAAATCAATAAATACACAAGAATACGAAAATGTACTGAATTTTCGTATATTTTTTGTTTTGTATTTTTGGTATTTAGTGAATTCCTTAAAGATTTTTTTCACAAATATTATGCTTTTTAATTATATTTATGTTAAATGTATCTGAAAAGTAAAAAAATTGCGTAAAATATTAAAAAAAATTCACTATAAACAAAAAAACACGTAAAACAAAAACCTTAATTTTTAGAAAATTAAATTCAGAAAATTAGAACCAAACAAGGGTATGCCTTTGAGTGGGTTCGGTTTGGGGATTCAGAAGCTCACCATTTTCATTCAAGCTCTTTTAGGGAAATGGATTAGGAGGTTTTCTTGTGAAGGGATAGGTTTTGGGATGAGGTGGTGATATCAAAATATGTATGTATGTGGGGGGAATAGTTGTCCACAAAGGCAATATCTCGTGGTATAAAGTTGTGGGGGGTATTGGGTGGCATTTTGGGAAGGGAGGTTGATACGGCAAAGGAGATTGGTTTGGTGGATGGTTTTGAGATAGGTTGTGAGAGGGTTTCCGTTTCATATTTATATTTTGCCGATGATATCATTTTCTTCTACTCTACTAAGGAAATTAAAGTGGTTAATTTGCTTTCTATTTTTAGAATCTTTGAGGTGGTGTCGGTGCTTAAGATGAAATTTTATAATGGCTCTTAGTTGGTATTAATATTCCACAGGATACGTTATATAGGGTGGCGGTCAACTTGGGTGTGCCATTGAATCTTTGTCATTAGATAATTGGGGCTCCCTATAGGGGAGAGTCCCAAGTCTAAAAGCTTTTGACCTCAGTTATTGAGAGGATTAGTAAAAGCTTGGAAGAGGGCAATGTTATTTAAGGGGGAGGGGGGTAGGCTTGCTTTAGTTCAATCTGTGTTGTCTACTGTACAGCTTTACTATTTTTCTTTGTATAGGATTCCGGTGGGGATTGAAAATAAGATTGAAAGGACGAGGAAATCAAAGATGTCAATAAGTAATTGATTACGTATATCATTTAGGGGTTATTTGGGATGCTCTAAATAAGTACACTTTTTGATTTTTTATGAAATATGAGTTGGGTTTGAAGTGATGTGGTAGAGAGGTGATGTGACTTAAATAAGATGATATGACTTAAATAGGATAGTGACTTTTTAGTTTTTTAAATTTTTTAGGAAATGCCAAACAAGGCCTTAAATTATGACTGTGCTTAATGAGAGCATTAAATAGATGCAATTTTTCTTTGGAAGAATGAAAATTTGTCTAGAGTGGTGGATGTAAATCAAAGAATTACTCTAAGCTCCTAGATTTTGATTTATGGTATATTTTGAGTCTGTATTTTGTGGCATCATATTATGACACATCATCAAGTTATATTATGAGAAATTGAAAGCTGCTGTAGCATTTCTTGTATGCTTCCCAGACGGCATGTTATTTTCTTAATTTTGTGCACCAAGCAGTCTTATGCACTGTTAATTTTGTTAGACTATGTTCAAAGGATTCGTTTAAGCCATGTAAATTGTCCTTATCATTGTGCCAACCTTCCTTCAGCAAGATGGGACTAGATTTAGTTCATGGAGAATGTGTTCATATCAATTGGATGATCATAAAAGGTGGGTTAAACTAATTTCAACTCCATGAACTATGTCCACTGTGGGATCTAGTATTTTCCCAATTGAAGTGCCAAATATTGACTTTCAAAGACTATGCAAATGCATTGACCAAAATTATGAAAATGCATAAAACTATGTAATAGTTCGTTCAATCAGACACATACTTTACTTCCCCTATTAAAAAAAATTGTAGTATTTTTAGGCACGTGAGCTATTTTATGCTTATTGCTGGTTTGCTTCAAATTTATGATGTCTTAAGACTCCAATGCCCTTAGCACTACTAAAATTTGGTTTACCCACTTAGTTTTGCATATTAACTATTAAGAAAAAAACTTTGCATATATGTTACCATACTTCAGTTTTGCAATGGTGGTGCATGGTCACTTTCTTTTCTTGTTTTCAATTGTTGTTAGAATGCATTTGAATATGCATTTGGTTGTTAATTCTCTTATAATGGTTGTTTCTCTGATACAGTCGAACCTGCTCCTGGTGTTGATCTTGAAGGTCTTGAGGTAGCTAAGGAATGTTTGGCAGAGGTCTTTAAGATTGACCCTTCTTCTGTTGACAACAGGGCAAAATCTGATTTGTTGATTAACCTATTCAATTCATGGGAAGCAAATGAGAAACAAGAACATAAATCAGATCTTAGTGAGAAACAGGAACATAAATCAGATCTTACTCATGAAGCATCATTAGCAGATGCACCTAGTACATCCTCAGCTGAGATTGCTTCTGATGCTAATCATTCAGAGGCATCACAAACTCTGGTTTATTCTTCATCCATTCCCTATCTTTTTATAATCTACTTTATTTAGGGCTTGTATGTGATTCTTTACTGTACTATTTTGGATTCCTTAAATTTGCTGAGGGAAGAGTGGCCAAACAAAGACAAAGAGGAAGAATGTGTCTATGGTTTAAGCACTGTGCTTTAGGAATGATGACATGATTATCTTTTTTATCTGGTTGAGGTGCAAGCTTTGGTAAATTTATATGCTTGCTGTTTGGTTTTACAATTATATATATATATATCTGTTTGAGTGCAATTAAATGATTTTAATCCAAGGCTTCAATGTTTTAAATGTTTAGGTATCAAGTTTTGTTTAATAATAAAATTTACTAGAAGTCCATTGATGTGTTCTAATATTGAAAATGCTAAGCTTATTGTAGGATGCTTCTTGTTGTGATATATAGATGAAATTATATTTATATATATTATCTAGGTACATAAATGAAGCAGTGCTTTATGACTGTATGCATTTTGTATTTTATTTATTTATTTATACACTCTTTTATTTTGTGAATTTGAGTTTTATTTGTTTCATTTTTTATCAACTTAATTAGGGTGAGGATTGGACGAGAGAAGCTCACACCTTAGGTAAGGCCTTGCTTTGTCTTGTATTCATGTTTTATTATTATTATTTTTTTGATAAGTAAGTAAATTTATTAGAAAAGCATCAAGATGATGCAAAGAATACAAATTTCAAACCCCCAAAGAAACAATGCTAAACTAGCAAATCCTCTATGAAATCAACATAAGCTAAAACATCTGGATCAACCAATCCCGTAACCCAATTATATAACGCCATAAATAGCCGCCTCTCCAGCCAAGAAATTGACTGAGACACCTCTTGGAATACACGCCTGTTACGCTCCAACCAAATATGTTTATGTACACCTTTCCAATGGTGTACGGTGTTGTTGAAGTTTGATATTAAGGGTAGGTAATTTGTCGTCTTCTTCTTCTTCTTAGTATTATTGGTACATGGGAGGGTGAAGCCTTAGAGAGACATGACACAGTAGGTCACAATCCCACTTAAATCCTGCTGAATAAAAGGATGGACCCCAGAAGGGGAGTCATGAAGGATTGTAAGACCATTTTGACGGACCAATCTAAAATCATTACCAAAAATGGCCCATACTGGAATCCGTCCTTTGATTCTTAGTATTATTGGTACATGGGAGGGTGAAGCCTTAGAGAGACATGACACAGTAGGTCACAATCCCACTTAAATCCTGCTGAATTAAAGGATGGACCCCAGAAGGGGAGTCATGAAGGATTGTGAGCCCATTTTGACAGACCAATCTAAAATCATTACCAAAAATGGCCCATACTGGAATCCGTCCTTTGATTCTGCAGGATTGAATCCATTTTGACCATCCAAGTCAAAATTGCCTGCTCATCTGCACAATGGTTGGGTCAGTGACTCACTGCTGTAAGAAGTGCTGAAACTGTTACCTAAGGCTGTTACATAACCTGATGATTCTGATATAACCTGCTTTAGCGTGTAATCACAAGTGTTAATGGGCTGTTACAGCACGTTGGCAGTCTGTTTTGTGACAGGCTGATTTTCTTCTTGTTTTTTTTATTTGTTTCGACCAAAATATTTCTTTCATGCTTTCCTTGTATTTTTTTCTTCTCTGAAGGATGCATTATCTCTTCCTTGGTTTTTACTATTGAGTTGAGAGGGGAGTATATTGTAGTTGAGTTAGAGGCATCTGGAAAAAGAGAAGTTAGTTTTTTAAAATTTTGCTTAAATATGAACTCACGCAAAAACTTTAGCAAAACCATTGCCAGCATTACCTTATCTCATTGAAATTTATTTATTTATTTTTAGCATTTGGAAAAGGTCCAAGCTTTAAATCACTAATCTGGTTGAAATATGAATTGCAATTCCTATTTTTGGTTCCTCTGTAATATGCATTTTTCAGAGTTCTAGTTGTTTTTTTGCATTCAGTTGACAAAGAATTAACAGTGTTGGGCCTTAACAACTGTTTTCAATGATAATAATCTCAGTATATTCACATTGTTAAGGACATTCTAATCTTAATGCATGTGTATTTGACATTGGAGACTTACCAATGTGGTTGAACCAGGAGATTTGTTGGGCATGCTTTAAGTTGCATGCACTTTTTTTTCTTCTTATTCATCATGTTACTGGCAGGAGCTTCCGAAGATGAACTTTTTGGGCAATTTTTTGGTGCACTTGAAAAAATTCATTATTTCATCCCGATGTCTGATGGACATGATGACCAGGTCCAACTGGATAGAGCAACACACTTATTTCATAATGCTGCAATGGTATGATTATGTGCCCATGGATATGCTTTTTCTGCATCTAGTGAATAATGAGTTTCTGCATCTACGTAGATCCATTTCTTTCAGTTGACTCTATTCGATGCCCCAATTGAAGAATACTTTGGATCCATGTTTATAAAGGTGTGATTATTAGGTTTACGTTAACTGTCATCCTACAAAAGCCCTCCTTTCTTTAGGTTTGGGACTGATTGTGTAAAAGATAAAACACTAAGCACAACATAAGCTGAGTTTCAAGTCTCCAAACCACCCTCCTTAATAGGAATACAAACTGTATCCCAATCCACCAAATGATTCTTGAACTGGGACATTCTATTTCAAAGAAAGTCCCTACGCAATTTTCAGCTCTCTTGGCAACTTGAATAGTAAATAGACATAAAGTAAGTAGGCAAATCAACAACGTACTTTTAATCAACACAAGCCAACTTCTAGACTGGTACTGCTGCCCTTTTTTTCATCCTACCAATCTTCTTTGGAATCTTTCTACAATGTCATCCCAAACATGACTTGCCTTATATGTAGAACCCAAAGGTAATCCCAGATTAGTAGAAAGCATGAAATCTACTTTACATCCTAAAATAGAGGCCAACACTATACCTACGTTAAACGGATACAAGAAATCTCATTCAATTTCTTGTGCTTCTTTCTCTTTGATAATTTGTCATTTGAATCCAACACTGGCTAATGGTGCGCTTTTATTTTATTTTTTATTTTGTGTTCTTTGCCTGTTTATTTCCACATTCTTGCTATTCTTATTTGTCCAAGCACATCTCTTGATGAGTTGGAAAAAAATAATACAGGAGATGAAAAAGTCTGGATGCCAGATTTTTGATGTGAGAAACCTGGCTGAGACCTTCAAATCACAAGGTACTTTTTAATCGTTGGCGTTTGTTTGATCAGCGGTTACTTGTATTTTAATTTGTACTTGGATTGTTGTAATATCTTTTCGTGGTCTTCCAAGAATGATTTTATTGTTTATCTGTTATTCAAAACCAGAGTGATTATGGTTTCTGCATGGTGGTTATTATCTTTACACACATATTATGCATGCAGTTGTCTAATTTTGATGCTCCATTTATGTGACTATTCATTTCCCACAAATTATTTTACAGTCTTTTTGGGTTGCATACAAGCTCATATATGTTGTAATACTGCCTTTTTTTCTGTAGGTAACAGGGCCATGCAGTCAAAGCTATACTCTGATGCAATTGAACTGTATACTTGCGCTATTGCACTTTGTGCAGATAATGCTGTTTACTATTGCAACAGGTGCAGCACTTGTTTATTGATGATTTTAAGATTTTCATTTCTGAATATGACGCTTTGGCATTGGTTGTAACTTGTGCCATGGTGTATGCTTTTTGCGGATGATATCGTGTTAGTGGATGAGGCTAGAGAAGAAGTTAACACTAAGTTGAAGACTTGGAGAGAAGCACTTGAATTTAAAGGATTTGGGATAAGCAAAACTAAGACAAAGTACATGCAGTGTAATTTTAGTAATAGTAGCAATGGAAGCAGAGGAGAAGTGGAGGTTGAGAATCAAAAACTACCTAAGAGTGAACATTTTTGTTATTTAGGATCGATTATTATATCGGCTGGGAGATTGGAGCGGATTTGATCCATAGAATTAAGGCGGAGTGGCTTAAGTAGAAGAGTGCGTCTGAGGTACTGTGCAATAAACGAGTACCCATTAGACTAAAATGAAAGTTCTATAGAACGGTTATTAGACCAGTGATGTTATATGGGGTGGAATGTTGGGCAACTAAGAAACAACATGTAGATAAGATAAGTGTTGCTGAGATGAGGATGCTAAGGTGGATGAGTGGCAAGATTAGAAAAGACAGAGTTAAGAATAAGTATATTTGTGAATGGGTAAGAGTAGTACCGATAGAAAATAAGTTAAAAGAGAATAAATTGAGATGGTTTGATTATATACAACGGAGACTAGCAGAGGCAGTAGTGTAGAGATGCGATACAGAAACGGTAGATGGAAGTGTTAAGGGAAAGGGCAGACCTAGATTGACGTGGGCTAGTGTAGTAAATAGAGATATGAATTTTCTTAATTTAACTAACCAAATGGCCGTTGATAGAGTCGAGTGGAGAAGAAAGATTTATGTAGCCGATCCCATTTGGTGGAACTTAAGGCCTGTTTTGGTTTGGTTTGGAATTATTAATGATGTGACTGTCGTCAGTATAATTGGCAATTATATTTCATTTGTAATTCTAGGTTAACCAACTTGTTCTAGTTTTCTTTTTTCGATATCAATAACTCTCTCTCTGTGCCACAAGAATACCAGGCTTGTGTGAGCAAACCATCATCTGTAGACAAGTGGCCTGTTCAAGTCAATAAGATTTTGCAAATACATTATGGTTCTTAGCTGGTGATTGGATGTTAGTGAGTGTATGTAGGAAATTAATGTATTGATAATATTGATTGATTGTATTCAATATCTTGATTTTACAAGACCAAATGACACTCCTTATAGAGGAGATATTACAAACATCATCATAACCCATTAAACCCATTATATACCACTTACATATTATATATTTCCACTATCTAGATCACTAACTACATGGGGCACTAACTATAGCACTCACCTACCACACTAATACTCACCTAACACACTCACATTACATTTACTTTTTACATTTACATTTAACAGCCCCCCTCAAACTCAAGGGGGTTAGGAACTAACCAACTTGAGTTTGGAGAGAGTAACAAAACAGGAAAAATAATCTGACAAATAAAATAAAAGAGGATAGGAGACACTGTAGGGTCGTGTCAGACCGTTGTAGAAGACAGTTTATGGGGTCATGTCGGACCGTTGTAGAAGATAGTTTATGGGGTCATATCGGACCGATGTAGAAAACAGTTTATGGGGTCATGTCGGACCGTTGTAGAAAACAGTTTACGGGGTCATGTCGGACCGTTGTAGAAAACAGTTTACTGGGTCATGTCGAACCGTTGTAGAAAACAGTTTACTGGGTCATGTCGGACTGTTGTAGAAAACAGTTTACGGGGTCATGTCGGACCGTTGTAGAAAACAGTTTACTGGGTCATGTCGGACCGTTATAAGAGCTAACCGGAATCAAAGTCGGGACAGTTTACAGAGTCTTGTCGGACCCTTATAGGAGCTAACCGGAATCAATGTCGGGACAGTTTACAGAGTCTTGTCGGACCCATATAAGAGCTAACCGGAATCAATGTCGGACAGTTTACAGAGTCTTGTCGGACCCATATAGAAGCTAACCGGAATCAATGTCGGGACAGTTTACAAAGTCTTGTCGGACCCACAAAAGGCGTGCCCAATCTTATTAAAAGGCGTGCCATCAAAAGGCGTGCCATCAAAAAACGTGTCATCAAAAGGCGTGCCATCAAAAGACGTGCCCGACAGCCATCAAAAGTCGAGCCATCAAAAGGCGCGCCGATTTGTCGTCTAGCGTTGAGAGGCGCGTGATACGCGTGTCTGCCTTGCCTATTTATACCAAGGCGAGGCTGCCGCTTATGCAGAACAAAACATCTGCTGAAAAAACCTCTGAAAACACTCTTCATTTTGCTGAGAGATATACTCTGTAACACTTCTGCCCAGAAAATGGCTTCTTCTTCCCGTTCCGCTACCCAGAACATAGCCTCTTCTTCCCGGGGTCTTACTCTCTTTCCCGACCTCAATGAGTGCACAAGAGAGATAATCGGGGCAGTTGCCCTGGAACCGCAACCACGTGCCCTTGGACCAAGCCCCCCTGGTTTTGCACCGTTGAACTATTCGATGGTGGCAGTTGAGCAGATAATGGCTGCTCAATCTGATATTGAGGCCAATTATTATACATTAAGGTCATGTGTTGAGACCATGACTGCGGTCAACAACCTGTCGCACCGGCTTCAGAGTAGAACAAATGAGGTGCAGCAGTTAAACGCCCAACTGGCTCTGCTCCAGGGCATGTATAAGGATGCCCGAGCAGAGATATGTGGGCTGAAGGCAGAGAACAAGGAACTGAAGCGGAAGGCCACCGTGATGCTCAGATTTGGAGGTCCTCCATATGTGACAGTTGAGGAGCAACGGGAAGTGAATGTGCTCGGCGGCGTGGGAAACACGGAGGCAGCACCGGCAAGGGACGCCCAAGACAAAGGCAAGAAGAAGAGAACAGCTGAAGAGGCGAAAAAATAAGGCCGATTTTTGTTGTAGTGGTTTGTGGTTGATTTGTGTTGGTGAGGTTTTTTTTTTTTTTTTTTTGGGTGTAAAAATGTGATCGGGGTTGATCCCCGAGATGAATAAATGACAAGTTTGGAAAATGTTGTTGGTGGTGTTTTGTTTAAGAATAAAAATAAAATAAAATAAAATAATGGAAGCTCTCACCAGGTCTCAACCACAACAAGTGATGACAACAACTTCAACACCAAAACTGGAGGACTTCTTTGGTGGTGCTAGTTATGACTTCGATGGCCAGAAAGCTGTACAGGAAGTTCAGCAGCAGTCAGCTTTAACAAAAACCAAACAAAATGATGTAGTTGCTTAGACATGTGCTGCAAATGGTGTTTCAGAATATGAAGGCAGTGGGTTGAATCTGGACAATACAGGTACAGGGGGGCAGTGGCGCATGCTCCACTGATTAGAGAAGAGGCGCCTCCACAGGATAAAAAAGAGGAAGTTGCTATTCAGTCTACCAACTCAACAATAAAATCACTGGAAGAAGCATTGTTGAAGGCAGATTGTTGAAGGCAGAGAATAACATATCTGAACTTGTTGGTGAAAAGAAAAATGCTGAAGAGGAGATATCAGCACTTAATTCCAAGGTAAATGCATGTATGGAAGAGTTAGCTGGAACCAATGGAAGCTTAGAGAGTAGGTCTCTGGAGCTCTCCCGTCATGTTAACAATCTTCAGTTGCTTTTGAAAGATGAGACCCTTGTGTCCTTACTTAGGAGAAGCTTTGAGACAAAATTTGAGAGCCTCAAAGATATGGACTTCCTCCTTGAAGACATAAAGGATCATTTTGTCAAAATGGAGTCGGAAACACTGCAAAGTTACCCTGTCACAGAGCAAGATTCCTATGTGTCGAAGTTCTCAGCTGGCCTTGACAACATTGCAATTGTTGAAATGGAAAATGGTGAGGGCAATGCAGAAGGTGGTGACAGTTTTGAATCCAATTTCAGAAAGACAGTGGAAGGATTTCATTTTAGAAACAAGATTCTTGCAGATAAAGTTAAAGGTTTTTCTACTTCCATGGATGAGTTTATTGCAGCTCTTTTGACAAAATTAAGAGCAACAAGAGATGAAGTAGTAGTTACGATTGAGCAAATGAGATCTTTGAAGCAAGAAGTGAATAATCTAGAAATGGATAGACAGGCACAGGAAAATAAGATAGCCATGTTGGAAAATGATATTACAATTTTGGGGTCTGTTTGTACTGATGCCAATCATGAGCTGAAGATTGAAGTTGAGAACAATCCAGTGGAACTGAGTTCTGTACCTGAGCTGAAAAAAAAAATTGAACTTATCTGAAGTGAGAGAATTCAGTGTAGATGCAGTAGTAGATCATCAGCTCGGACTTGACGGCAGCAAATATATCAAGACTGCAGAGAACCTTTTACTGGCTGCTGGAAATGCCCGAGCTTTAATTGGACAGTTTGAGGAAGGTATGTGTAGGAAATCAGCGGAATAGGTTAAGGTCCGGCGGACGGCCAAGGCAAGGTTGCCGCCCGCCGGTAAGGCGAAGAACACCAAGAGCTTAACCTATAGCTCTGATACCATGTAGGAAATTAATGTATTGATAATATTGATTGATTGTATTCAATATCTTGATTTTACAAGACCAAATGACACTCCTTATATAGGAGATATTACAAACATCATCATAACCCATTAAACCCATTATATACCACTTACATATTATATATTTCCACTATCTACCACTATCTAGATCACTAACTACATGGGGCACTAACTATAGCACTCACCTACCACACTAATACTCACCTAACACACTCACATTACATTTACTTTTTACATTTACATTTAACAGTGTAGAATAGACCTTGACTTTACTTGGTGCCACTAGAAATTATCTAACACTCTTCTCTGGATTTCCGAAGAGCACCTCAAATGTACCCTTGTTTGGTATGGTATCTATATGTAATGATGTCAGACTGTTCAAAAGTGTGTATCCATGATTTGTCTGGTATCTATATGTAATAATGTTACTCTGTTTAAAAGTGTGTATCGAACTAAGCGATGGATATGTTTTGGTCACCAACACGTGTCGGATACACTTCCGAATGTATCTTACTATTTTTAAAAATTGTTAGACCTGGACATGCTTCAAACACTCGGGGGGACACACGTGATCATCGCTTAGACTCATAAAACACACTACAAGTTTGACCATAGTAACCTGTGATTCAGTGATAAACGAAAATTAATGTAGATTTATAATTATACTTGTTAACATCTTTAAACTTTAGGAATGTGTTATGTTGCATTTTTTGTTATATTCGAATTAAATATTTATATATAGTACGATATATAAAACTATAGATTTTGTGTGTTCCCCATGTGTTGTGTCTTGCATTTAAAAAAAAAAATTCATGTCGGATGCCCGTGACTATTTAGGGTATGTTAATTGGTTTGGCATCTTATGTGTAATAGAGATTCTGGACCATTTAACTTAACCAAGAGATTATCTTGTGTGTCTCCAGATTCAAGGACAACCTGCACTGGTAAGTGAAATGATATGTTTGGAATACCCATAGGGTTCTTGAAGGAAGTCTCATTTTTCAAGCTTAAATATCCTTATATATTTACTTCATGGCATTTCTTCAAAGTAACAACTAAAACTCTGTTAAATGCCCATAATTCTGCTATCAATAGGAATTCTGAAAACAAGGTGTTGAATGTGTTGTTTGGATTTGTCAACTCCTTACTGTAGACCATATCATACGTGAGTTTTTGGATCCTCATGATAAATTGATGGATATTAGGTTACAACTTTTTTAGAGCCTTTGTCTAAAGTTACATCTTCAATAAGAATTCTGAAACTGTGGTTCTTACTATCTTTGAGGACAAACATGTATAAAATTGGCATTCTTTGTTTTTTATAAGTTTACTTTGGTTGTATTTGGATTGATTAATTTGAAATCAATGGTTTTAGATGTGAAATTTTAACAGTGACATCATATATGTGGAATTAAATGTAGTCTATGGATGGAATTGGGAGCTTTTGTTAGTGGTTTGGAATGAATGGAGTTATTTGAAAACCATCCCATGGCGATCTGAGTTTCACAATGATTTTTTTCTCTTTCTTACACTCCTACGTCTACTTTGTTGTCTCACCTCTCAATCCAACTCTAATAGCCAGTCTGTTTGCATATTTGTGAATTTGAAACACTGAATCCACTTTTTTCCAGTCCATCAATCAAAACACAACCTTGATCTTTTCCTATTTTATAAAAATGTCTGTTTGCCTGATTGCTGTTAATTTCAATCTCTGTTTTCTATTTTACTTCAATTTTTTAATAAAATCTATGCCTACCAGGGCGGCTGCTTACACCCAGGTCCATCAATATGCAGAAGCAGTCAGGGACTGTCTCAAATCCATTGAAATGAAGCCTAGTTATAGCAAGGCATACAGTCGGCTGGGATTTGCGTATTATGCACAGGGGAACTACAGAGATGCTATCGACGAAGGATTTTTGAAAGGTTGGTATGATATCAGTTCTGAAATGATGCATATAACTTGTAAAACAGTACAATAAACTGTGAGCATCAATGATGCTTTAACTGGAAATAGCCAATAACCATATCCTTATCTACTGTCTGTTATCCATCTTCTATGTATACATGTATTTATGGCAGTATCTTGTCTATTGTTCTCTTTGTTATTCAACAAGTATTAGTAGTTTTTACGTCGTTCAATATATATGAACCCGTGTCAGAAAATTTGGTAATAATTTGCTTTGATGGACAATAATATTCTCACACTCAACTGACTCTTCCTGTATAGTGTCAATTGGTACCTAACCTTATATTGTGTTTCATTGACTCTTCTACTTTTCCTAGTGTACTTGTGTCCACAGGATATGACAAAGGTAAATGTGTCAACACCCGTACCCCATTTAGATACTTGAATCCTCTAAATTTATGTAGTGTTTGAAGATCAAGATGCTTGTATTTGCAAGTAAAGAAATATTTCTTACTTCTCACATGAATAAAAGAGATAAATTTCATAATTTTCTCTAAATCCTATTTAATTTGAAGTACATTTTTAAATAATTCACATCGTATCTAAAAATATTATATAATATTTGAGTGTTTAAGTCGTGTCTCCGTACCCATCCCAACTTTTGGATGTATATATCTTAAAATTTAGGTTTAGGAAGATATAACACTTGAACATGCGCCCACACCCGATATTCGCACCTGAGTCCATATAGCATAGCTTTGAACCCAGCCAACTTTCATATTTTTATTATTGTTTTGAATTTGCTTTTTCCTGGGTATCTGATTGACCACAATACATCAATATGTTAGTTTACAGAAATTGAATTATAGATGATTCAAAGATGTAAAACACATGAAAAACAAACGTTCAAAAGACCCAGACTGTCTGTTGAGGTAATCGAATGTTAAAATGTTATTAGATGGGGATCATCGGGTATCCCATAGGTTGTATTCATCATAAAAAATTTCAACAGCCAGAACCAGAAGGAATACATGAGGAGACAATAAATGCATTGTGTAGGTTGATATCTTTTAAAATCAATGATAGTGAATTATGCACTCTGACATGCCTAAAGCTCATTTTTTGCGTAGAATAGTTATCATTAGATGAGTGGTGTGATCTGGAAATTATAGTCTTTACAAGAAATATTCTAGCAGACTCCGTCATTTCCTAATTTGAGATTTCATTCTGCAGCCTTGGAATTGGATCCAAATAATGATTCTGTGAAAGAGAATATTCGGGTTAGTACTAATTATTATTATTATTTTCATCATCATCATTGTTAGTGTCATTATAATCTCACTGTCATTTTGATACATAGGTGGCAGAGCAAAAATTGAAAGAGGAGCAACGAAGGTCAGAACATCATCAGGTAATATTTATGGTCTGTCTGAGAAATGAGTTCCCTTGAGAAAGAACACAGTAGTTTTGAATAAGATAGGAGTTGCATTGTGAAAGTTAAGAAGGATACTCGCGTGCGTTATAGGTATCAAAAAAACTTTTAAATATTCTAAACTAGGCTCCTTCCTTTCCAAATTTTGAGTTGTGCATGAATCAGATTATTGGTTTTTTTTTTTAAGCATGCTCAACCGAAGATTGAAACAGGATATCCAACTCTACTGAAATTATGGAGACGGACATATTTGTGCTGGCAGGCAAATATGGGTGGATTTTTGTGAGAAAACTCAGTTTAGAACCCTCGCATAGGATGTAGGAGTATTAAACAAGAAGATCAAGTTCAAAGATTGAAACACATGGGTTTCAAAGGCTTGCAAGGAACTGTGAATCAACTAGTTTTCCTCTCTCACAAAAACTGTTGATTGTTATGTGCATCCAAAAGGAAACACTAAACCAAACATATAGGTTTTCAGAATTAGAAACCAATTTAGACATACGAGCAATGTATAAGAACTAGTTTTAATGTGCCATCTTTTTGAAGTTAGTGGTTATATTGCAATTAAATGTTTTACTTTTCTGCTTTGTACAGAACTCAAGTTCAGGAAGTTATCAAGAATCCAATCAGCAGTCTGCAGGGGGATCAAGGAGTCATGCCGTGCCTCCGCCATTTACATCAATGCCATTCAATGCTAATGGCCTTCCTGCAGATATTGCAAGTATGTTTAGGAACATGGCTGGCAATGCGTTTCAGGGACAACATCCTCAACACAGGCGAGAAGCAGATGGCAATACCGATACAGCTGATGAGCCAGAAATAAGAGTCGGTGGCAACGTACATGTCAATTTTGGGGAACAAATGCCTGAGGAGCTAACGGGGGCCTTGAGATCTGTGATGGAGATGTTCCAAGGAGCATCGTCGTCTTCTGTTAATCGACAAGATAATGTGAATGGAAGATCAGCACCAAGCTAATTTGTGTTGGACATGTAGAAGGAGTATATTGTGCTCATTGAGAAAGTTGCAGAGAAGTATCAAACCTTAGTTGTGAAACAAAAGCACATATATTAGTGCTGTTTTGAAATTTCTTAGGGTTTAGACTTGATTCACATCATGTTTGTTGTTTCGTTCTTCCTTGCTAATGTGCTGTCTGGTTCATGGATGAGGGAACGGAAAAGAAAATGAAAATGTTACTATTTTGATGTTAAAATGTTTGTTATTGCTTCATTTCTGGACTGGTTCTGGGTTGGTTGCTAGTTCTAAGAAAAATGTCTGAAATTAAATTTCAAATATTTTTAGTCAATGATTAATTCAAATGATCCCAGATCGACTTCGTTTTTTTGGTTGTCCTTTCCTTCTTTTCTCTTCTTTCTTTTTTAACTGTTCAGTATTATTATTTTCATATGATTTTGTCTTTTTTGAAGAGAATAATTTTTAAAAATTTTGAAAATATGTTTTTGGCTTTTAGTTTCATCAATCTAATTTCTAGCTCTATTTAGTTTGTTTTTCAGAATCTTTTTTTAGAGTTTTTTTCTAAAAATTTAAAACATAGTTTGGTGAAAAAATGAAAAATATTGATCATTTTCTATAATTTTATCTCTTCGGGAGACAAATGGTTTAAAAAAATTCAAAATAAGTTTTATTTGTTTTATCAAATTAGTTTTTATCTTTTGAAATTTTTTTCTGAAAAATTTAGATAAATTTCTATTGTTTTCTGAAAATTTTCGAAAACAATTCAAAAATCAAATTTTCAAAAGAAAACCAAAAACAGGGTAGGGTGTTAGTGGTTCAGTAGTGTAATTATTAATTCAATAAATTTACGGATAGATAACCAATCTCATAAAAAATCTCATAAAATAATCATGGTCAAGGAAACAGTTTTACATAGATTGCTCAACTTATATTTTATGTGGTTAGTTTATATCTGTAAACTTATTGTTATCAATTTGATTTAATTTGAAGTTAAAATTTGTCGACTCAAATTAGATTCGGTCATCACCGGGGTTGGTGGTGGTGGGGAGTGGAAAAGTACATTCCTTCCATACAGTTGAGCATGACTCTATTCTTGATGGTGCGGCTAGCGGTTCGTTATTCAAACGGTATAGCTCACTGCGCTATATTCTGATCGTGACTCTGCCTCTTGTGTTGGAAGTTGATGCATTTCTCTCTTGCCTCGGTGGTGGGTTCTTTTTTTAAGTTGAGTTAAATCTGGTTGAAAAACGATTGCCTTGGGATCAGGACCTACGAATGCGATGATACCTAGAGTTGCAAATGAACAGAGCCGTTCGTGAATAAACTCATACTCGGCTCGATAAGAGCTCGTTCGAACTCGGTTCGTTAAATTTTTTTTGCGCTCTAGTTCGAGCTCGTTAAATTTTTAATAAATAAATCCAAACATACTAAAGTTCGGCCCGTTAATTGACTCATTCAAAATTTACTATTTATCTATTAAATAATGTAAAAATATGTATAAAAAATAAGATAAATATGTTATTTATATATTTAAAAAATATAAATTAAATAATAATTAACTATAGATAATCTATATATAAAGTAGAACGATTTTTGAAAATATATAAAATATATCAAAGATATATTTCGTTTGAATGGTATAGATCAATCCTGAACAATATCTAACGATTGAGACAAATTTTTTTCCCCCCAAACATTTCTTTCCCTAAATTTCCTACCTACCCACGTCTCATCCTCATTCCTTCCTTCTGTATCTCTCTCTTCCTCTCTGTTCTCACGAGTCACGTCTCCTCTCCATTTTCTCTGCTCTTCTTGAACAAACCACCAAAACCGTTTACCTCCACATTCCCTCTTTACCTCACTCTCTCTCTCTCTCTCTCTCCCACCGCCATCGCGACAACCAACCACCAATATTTCTTTCCTCCTCCCTCTCTCCCACCCTCGGTTGTTTCCTTCGCAAGGTAATTTCGGTTCTCCTCCCTCTCTCTGTTGTATTTTTTTTGTTTTTTATGTTCTCTCATCTGTTATTGAAATGTTTTTGTTGTTGGGTTCTCTCATCTCCTCTCCAGTGACATAGCTGCTCCGATCGTTTTCGAGTCCATGTTCGAGCTCGACGAATCGAACGTTTGAGGCTCTGGCCGTTCGTCTTTGTCGGAGTTGCATAAACAGGTGTCGAGTTCTCAAGTCTCGAAGAAGCCAGCGGCAAAGCGATGAGAAGCCGGAGCAACGGCGTCGATGCCTGTGAACATACCGGATTGGTCAAAGATATTGAAGGAGGACTATAAAGAGAATCGGTGGAGAGAGAGCGACGATGAGGGATCGAATTCCGGCGCACGATAATAGCATCGTTCTCGGTGCATGAAGCGATAGGGAGGACTCTGAATGGGAGGGATCTAAGTAGGGTTAGAAAAGCAATTTGGGAGAAAATTGGGTTCGAAGATTAACTTCTTCATCATCGTCATCAGAGCCACAACTAATGAATATATAATCACAACTGTGAGATATTATTATTAGTTGTTTGTTATTATTATTATTGTTTTCATTTTTTTTTTTTGCTTTTTGAAATATGTTATTTTATTTTAGTTTTGGTTTAACATCGCTAGGAAGGTCCTTCATTCATCTCTTTGCTCCTCCTCTATTATATAGATTATATACATATATAATTTATGTATATAGGATGGTGGTAGTGAGAGAGAGGAGGTGGTCATATTGATGGGTTGATTTTTTGATAATTGGGTTGGGGTGATATTTTTTAAAAAAAAATTAAATTAGTCATAAAAATAAAAAATAAAAAATTAATAAAATAAAATATCATATTTAAATCATAATTTTTTTTTCTCATAAAAATTAAAGAAAACACCTCAAACAAACTTTTTAATCTATACCAAAAGAGAAAGGAGGTGGCGGTTTTGGTGAGTTGATTTTTTGGTAATTGGGTTGGGTTGATTTTTTTTTTTTTGATTAAAATAGTAATAAAAAAATAAAATAAATTAAAAAATTAATAAAATAAATTATCATATTTAAATCATATTTTTTTTCTCATAAAAATTTTAAAAAAAACAATTCAAACAAACTTTTTAATCTATACTAAAATAATTAAAAAAAATAAAAAAAAACTTTAAAACCAGTTCAACTTTCCAAACAACTTCTTCATCATCGCCATCAGAGCCACAACAAATGAATATATAATCACAAATGTGAGATATTATTATTAGTTGTTTGTTATTATTATTATTGTTTTCAGTTTTGTTTTTTGCTTTTTGAAATCTATTATTTTATTTTAACATCTCTAGGAAGGTCCTTCCTTCATCTCTCTGCTCCTCCTCTATTATATAGATTATATACATACATAATTTATGTATATACATGGTGACTCTATTATATAGATTATATACATACATAATTTATGTATATACATGGTGATAGTGAGAGAGAGAGGAGGTGGTCGTATTGGTGGGTTGATTTTTTGATAATTGGGTTGGGCTGATTTTTAGTCATAAAAAATAAAATAAATTAAAAAATTAATAAAATAAAATATCATATTTAAATCATAACTTTTTTTTTTCTCATAAAAATTAAAGAAAACGCCTCAAGCAAACTTTTTAATCTATACTAAAAGAGAGAGGAGGTGGCGGTTTTGATGGGTTGATTTTTTGATAATTGGGTTGGTTTTTTTTTTTTTTTTGGATTAAAATAGTCCTAAAAAATAAAATAAATTAAAAAATTAATAAAATAAGTTATCACATTTAAATCGTAATTTTTTTCTCATAATTTTTTTTAAAAAAAACAACTCAAACAAACTTTTTAATCGATAGTAAAATAATTTAAAAAATAAAAAAAACTTTAAAACCAATTCAATTTTCAAAACGAAAAAAAGGGTTTAGTGAGGTTAGCCGTCGGGTCGATGACGGCTGGTGAACCGGCAATACTCGGTGTTGACACGTGTTTCTGTGGAAAAGTAAAAAAAAAACACACTCACCTTTTTCACTCTCTTGCTTTGAAAGTAGACGTCGTTTTCTGTACTTTTTCTTTTCAAAATAATTGATAATTTATTAAATAGTGTTGGGATTAAAATTATATTTGTACGGGGAGCAAATATTTGGTAATGCCTGTACTCCTTTCGTCCAAGCTCCTCGTGTGTCCGATCGACCTGCGAACACAACGGCGGTGAGCTACCCGACGGTGTGTGGCCGGAGAACCCCTCCGACGGTCAAGTTAGCACACACTCAGGGATATAGAGAGAGAGGAGAGAGTTGAGTGTTTTGGTTGTTCTCACCAAATGATGTTCTATGTCCAACATGGGGGTGCAGTCACACTTATATACTTTCTGCGCTCAACTTTGCACCCATTAGTCTCTTGACACATAGTGCTGCTCTCCCATTTGTCAGCACAAATCCAACAATCACCACCTAACCCAACCGTTAGGCTACATTAGCGAGAACTCGGTAGCCCGGCGGAATCACCTCGGCCTTCCACGACTGTGCTGCGTAACGTGCCAGAGTGCTCCACTCGCCGAGCTCCATAACAGCCGAGCTCGGTAGCACTCCGGCAGGACCGAGTTCCAGACAGGTTACATTGGCATTCAAAAGACTTTTCACACCGAGCTAATCGTGCTC
>JAPPVO010001022.1:0-41696 GCA_030407325.1 Camellia japonica | reverse complement strand
TCACAAGGCTAAGGGGACTCGAAACAGGTCACAAGAAGACCTAAAAAAGCCTAAGGAGCACCTAGATGGCATCTAGAGGCTCAAGTACAAAGGCATGCAACATGACCAAAACATGGAGTATTCAACACATGCTTTTAAAGCATTAAAGAAGCAACTAAAGCATGCATACAAACACACCAAAAAGTCTGAAACAACATGCTAGATGGTTCCAAACTACCAAAAATGAAGCAAGCGTGGCATGCTACACACTCATACTCTCAAGGCCAACAAGCCAAATGCAAAGGAGCTATATGATGCATGATAGGATCAACCCAAATGGCTATGGACAGAGTTAAATCATGGCAAAATAAGCACACAAGCTTCATGGATCTAGGCCTAAAACATGTTCAAAACAAAGGCATGCAACCTAGACATGTTAAGGCATCAAAGAGACATTACAAGGCAACTATGCTAGGCATGCATAAGAGACCTAAACTAACTTGAAATCATGTTATAACATGGCAATATAAGCTGGAAAACAAGTCAAACATGCTCAACACACACTCAACATGAAGCTTCCTTTGGAAGCCAAAATTTGCCCTTTTCAAGGACATCAAGGAGAGGGGGTGGCCCTCCCCTTTCTTGAGACTCTAAGGCATGCTCCTCCCACTGAAATCCCTCAAGATTTTAGTGGTGAAGAGATCCTAACACCAAAGTCTCGGATCTCCCACAAAATAGCACAAAAAGTGACCTTTTCAAGGCCTAAGGGTGGTCAAACTTGCTCAAACCACAAAACACTCTTAATATACAATGAAGAGGGTCAAAAAAAAAAACTTTTTTGTGTTATATGCTAAGCACAAAAACTGTTTTAGAACAAGCAAAAATGGAGTGCAAAAAAGGGGTAAATAAAGTAAGTTTCTTACCCTTGAAGCTTTTCTTCACAAAGGTTGGAGTGGTTGGTCCCTTGAGCTCCAAACCAGTCAAGAACACTAAGAACAAGCCCTTAGCACTTCAACTCCAAGAGGAAGGTGGAACACTAGGTGCTTGTGTGCAATAGTAAGGCACAAAACACCTAGATTTCAAAGAGAAAGAGAGAGATAGAGTGTATATCTATTCTAACCCTAAAAGAACCAGAGCTCTAACTCTCTAACAATGTCTAAAGCTCTCAGATTTTGTAACCCTTGAGCAAAGGGAAGAGCCTTCCCTCTTATAGGCAAAAAGCTTACAAGCTTAGTCCCTAAGCAAGCTCATCCCTCCATACACGTGTATGGAGGGGAAATAAGAGCTAAACAGCTGTCTAAAAATATCTCAAAAAGCAGCTGCACAGTGCCCGCCGGCCGGCAAAAAATGTCATTTTGACAAAATTAGTGCCGACCGGCACAAAATAGTGCCGACCGGCACAATATAGTGCCGGTGGCAACTCTAGCCAGCCGGTGGCCTCTAGCCCAGCCGGTGGTGTGTAGGGATGCCTCACAAAGCATTCCCTGCCCTCCCAAGGCAAAACACAAGTGTTTGGTGCAAAACCAAACACAAACGGTCGAGTCCGGAGGTCCTGAGGCACGGCGCACGAGCCGAGAACTCCGGGAATCTCCAAACGAACACAAACATGGACGATCACCGAGTGTTCCAACGGTGACGTCCAAGTCTTGAGGACGGTCAAAAATGGGGTGTCTACAGTTGCCCCTCTTTGACAGAACTCGAAAGTCATAAGAATGACGGGAGTGAATGTCAAAGCCCAGAGACGACCCATTTTTGACAAGGCCGAAGACTTGGACAAACATACAAAGCGCAAATGGTTGAACTCGCAAGCTGCCTACGTATCCTTAGGGAATCAAACCAGCGTAGTTCATGCAGGAGGCACACATGCCAAAGATAAGATATGCGCCCTAGGCGGGGGCAAAATGCAACTGACAATGCAAGAAGCCGAGCATAACTTATGATCATGCAAAGAAAGCTGTAATGAAGCAATACATGCGACAGTTATAAGCTAGCATGCAACAGTCTACATCACAATGCAGAAAGGATGTAAGAGAATTATGCAATTCTCAAAACGTCTCACTCGGGAGATACAATACCTGTGCGGCTCGCCTGGTTCCACCAGCGGTAAATGAACCGTACATACAATATCGTGCCTGAAAAGAAAGCAACTTAACAGGTACAATATTGTTAGCAACATGCATGACATATGCGATGTGAATGCTAAATAATATGCAATATATACAAAACTATGTATGAATAATGCAAATGATATGCAATGCAATTGAAACCATGCAAACTACATGCGGGGCGATTGAATCATGATTCAATCATGAGCGGTTCGAAACCACACGAATGTCAAATAGATTGATGGAGGTGACAAGTCCGTCTACCATAGAAAAGGTGTCGAAGCCCTCAAGGCGCGAGCGCACACAGAACTATGAGTAATGTAGACAGACATAAGAACAAGTATTGGGTGGATTGACATAAGTGGGGTGACGACCCGCTGATGAGGGAATAATGATCCTAATGCCGGATGCAACAATACTACAATGTAATGGAAATGGATACAATGGATATGGCACGCGGGCCAAACCGTATTTAGCCTAGGAAAGGCATGTACGCATACAAACCGTATCTAACACAGAAGCGGTGCCGCTACCCTCAAGGCTCGGACACAAAAGCTCGACAACTGTGTTTTGACACGAGAAATATGGGCACATACCAGACCAAGCTCAACAAGGAAGGGCGCAAGCCATAGATGGAGGTGATGCAATGAAATGCATGCAAGCTACAATGCAATGGATATGGATACAAGGGATATGGCACGCGGGCCAAACCAAATCTTGCCTAGGAAAGGCACGCACACATACAAACCATGTCTAACACAGAAACGGTGCCGCTACCCTCAAGGCTCGGACACAAAAGCTCGACAACTGTGTTTTGACACGAAAAATATGGGCACATACCAGACCAAGCTCAACAAGGAAGGGCGCAAGCCATAGATGGAGGTGATGCAATGAAATGCATGCAAGCTACAGAAAATGCATGACAAATGCACTATACTACAATGAAATGCATGACATATGCATGCTCTTTTGTTGTTTTTGTTTTTTTTTGAAAATGCATGACATATGCAGTAATGATGCAATGACTATGATTGCAGCTTTCCCTATCCTACCAACAGGGCGATATACTAGGTTGGTTCAGTATCCAGAATCGAGGCGTAAACACGCCGCCTCAACCTATGGGGCTTCCATACAGATTTCAAGCCGAGGGTACACCCCCTGGGTATTTAAACCAGACTTTAGTCTCGGAGATCCCGAACCTTTGCGTTCTAGGCATAAGCCGTTCAAACTCTAGTTTCCACCGTCCCAGTTGGTCTTCTAGGAACTCACCGCAAACACAGGCTGATGGCTTTACCAGACCACCGAAAGTCGTTCGGGCACGACAAACACCGAAGGAATTGCACCTTCAGAGGATTTAAGGTCTCCTAGACCGGGATGCACAGCGTATGCATTGAGATGCACATGATGCATGATGTTTGAAATGCGTGCCAACGCACGGCTTTTGAGATGCATAACAATGCAAATGAGCGGGTTTAAGGTCTCGCCAGACCGTGCGTGTTTTCGGTCCCGCCGGATCCTCGTTGGGGCAATTTGCATAATGTGACACACGTGCCACACGGGATGCAAAACAATGCAAGTAAGGATAAAATGAAACATGAGGCACGCATACCTCATTGGATGGAAAATGAAGTGCAAAACGAGGCCTACATGCCTCGAGATGTAATGAAATGCAAGATGGGGCACGCGTACCTCATCAGACGAGGGTTTCGCACCCTCCAAGGATTTAAGATCTCCTAGACCGGGCGTGTTTAGGGTCCCGCCGGACCGTAAAGAGGTAATGCACGATGCAGAATAGCGCGAGTGATAAACTTCACAAAACAGTGCGATGCAGAAAATAGCGCGAGTGTAAACTGCACAAAACAGTGCAATGCGCAAAATAGCACGAGTGTAAACTACACAAAATAGTGCGATCCGCAAAATAGCGCGAGTGATAAACTGCTCAAAACAGTGAGATGCGCAAAATAGCGCGAGTGTAAACTCCACAAAACAGTGCGATGCGCAAAATAGCGCGAGTGATAAACTGCACAAAACAGTGCGATGCGCAACATAGCGCGAGTGATAAACTGCACAAAACAGTGCGATGCGCAAAACAACGCGAGTGTAAACTGCACAAAACAGTGCGATGCGCAAAATAGCGCGAGTGTAAACTACACAAAATAGTGCGATGCGCAAAATAGCGCGAGTGATAAACTGCACAAAACAGTGCGATGCGCAAAATAGCGCGAGTGATAAACTGCACAAAACAATGCGATGCGCAAAATAGCGCGAGTGTAAACTGAACAAAACTGTGCGATGTCCAAAATAGCGCGAGTGATAAAATGCACAAAATAGTACGATGCACCAGAAAGCGTGAGTGATAAACTGCACAAAACAGTGCAATGCGCAACACAGCGCGAGTGTAAACTGCACAAAACAGTGCGATGCGAAAAATAGCGCGAGTGTAAACAGCACAAAACAGTGCGATACGCAAAATAGCGCGAGTGTAAACTGAACAAAACAGTGCGATGCAGAAGAAAGCGCGAGTGATACACTGCACAAAACAGTGCGATGTGCAAGAAAGCTCGAGTGATAAACTACACAAAACAGTGCGATGCGCAACACGGCGCGAGTGTAAACTGCACAAGACAGTGCGATGCGCAAAATACCGCGAGAGATAAAC
Organism: Camellia japonica; assembly: GCA_030407325.1. Classification (NCBI taxonomy): domain Eukaryota; kingdom Viridiplantae; phylum Streptophyta; class Magnoliopsida; order Ericales; family Theaceae; genus Camellia; species Camellia japonica. Next base: position 36,953 of record JAPPVO010001022.1, on the reverse strand, counting down.
TGCACAAAACAGTGCGAAGCGCAAAATAGCGCGAATGTAAACTGGACAAAATAGGGTGATGCGCAAGAAAGCGCGTGTGATAAACAGCACAAAATAGCGCGATGCGTAACAAAGCGCGAGTGATAAACTGCACAAAATAGTGCGATGCGCAACACAGCGCGAGTGTAAACTGCACAAAATAGTGCGATGCGCAAAATAGCGCTTGTGATAAACTGCACAAAACAGTGCGATGCGCAAAATAGCGCGAGCGATAAACTGCACAAAACAGTGCGAAGCGCAAAATAGCGCGAGTGTAAACTGCACAAAACAGTGCGATGCGCAGAATAGCGCGAGTGTCAACTGCACAAAACAGTGCGATGCGCACAATAGCGCGAGTGATAAACTGCACAAAACAGTGCGATGCGTAAAATAGCACGAGTGTAAACTGCACAAAACAGTGCGATGCGCAAAATAGGGCAGTGTGTAAACTCCACAAAACAGTGCGATGCGCAAAATAGCGCGAGTGATAAACTGCACAAAACAGTGCGATGTGCAACATAGCGCGAGTGTAAACTGCACAAAACAGTGCCATGCGAAAAATAGCGCGAGTGATAAACTTCACAAAACAGTGCGATGCGCAGAATAGCGCGAGTGTAAACTGCACAAAACAGTGCAATGCGCAAAATAGCGCGAGTGATAAACTGCACAAAACAGTGCGACGCGCAAAAGAGCGCCAGTGATAAACTGCACAAAACAGTGCGATGCGCAAAATAGCAAGAGTGTAAACTCCACAAAACAGTGCGATGCGCAAAATAGCGCGAGTGATAAACTGCACAAAATAGTGCGATGCGCAAGAAAGCGCGAGTGATAAACTGCCCAAAACAGTGCGATGCACAACATGGCGCGAGTGATAAACTGCACAAAACAGTGCGATGCGCAAAACAGCGCGAGTGATAAACTGCACAAAACAGTGCGATGCGCGAGAAAGCGTGAGTGATAAACTGCACAAAACAGTGCGATGCGCAACACAACGCGAGTGATAAACTGCACAAAATAGTGCGATGCGCAAAACAGCGCGAGTGATAAACTGCACAAAACAGTGCGATACGCAAAATAGCGCGAGTGTAAACTGCACAAAACAGTGCGATACGCAAAATAGCGCGAGTGTAAACTGCACAAAACAGTGCGATGCCCAAAATAGCACGAGTGATAAAATGCACAAAACAGTGCGATGCGCAAGAAAGCGCGAGTGATAAACTGCACAAAACAGTGCGATGCGCAACACAGTGCGAGTGTAAACTGCACAAAACAGTGCGATGCAAAAAATAGCGCGAGTGTAAACTGCACAAAACAGTGCGATGCGCAAAATAGCACGAGTGTAAACTGAACAAAACAGTGCGATGCGGAAGAAAGCGCGAGTGACAAACTGCACAAAACAGTGCGATGCGCAACACAGCGCGAGTGTAAACTGCACAAAACAGTGCGATGCGCAAAATAGCGCGAGAGATAAACTGCACAAAATAGTGCGAAGCGCAAAATAGCGCGAGTGTAAACTGCAAAAAACAGTGCGATGCGCAAAATAGCGCGAGTGTAATCTGGACAAAACAGGGCGATGCGCAACAAAGCGCGAGTGATAAACTGCACAAAACAGCGCGATGCGCAACAAAGCGCGAGTGATAAACTGCACAAAACAGTGCGATGCGCAACACAGCGCGAGTGTAAACTGCACAAAACAGTGCGATGCGCAAAATAGCGCGAGCGATAAACTGCACAAAACAGTGCGAAGCGCAAAATAGCGCGAGTGTAAACTGCACAAAATAGTGCGATGCGCAGAATAGCACGTGTGTCAACTGCACAAAACAGTGCGATACGCACAATAGCGCGAGTGATAAACTGCACAAAATAGTGCGATGCGCAAAATAGGGCAGTGTGTAAACTCCACAAAATAGTGCGATGCGCAAAATAGTACGAGTGATAAACTGCACAAAACAGTGCGATGCGCAACATAGCGCGAGTGATAAACTGCACAAAATAGTGCGATGCGCAAAACAACGCGAGTGTAAACTGCACAAAACAGTGCGATGCGCAAAATAGCGCGAGTGTAAACTACACAAAACAGTGCGATGCGCAAAATAGCGCTTGTGATAAACTGCACAAAATAGTGCGATGCGCAAAATAGCGAGTGATAAACTACACAAAACAGTGCGATTCGCAAAATAGCGCGAGTGTAAACTGCACAAAACGGTGTGATGCGCAAAATAGCACGAGTGATAAACTTCATAAAACAGTGTGATGCGCAAAATAGCGCGAGTGTAAAATCACAAAACAATGCAACGCGCAAAACTGCGCGAGTGATAATTTGCACAAAACAGTGCGATGCGCAAAATAGTGCGAGTGTAAACTGCATAAAGCGGTGCGATGCGCAAAATAGCGCGAGTAATAAACCGCGCAAAACAGTGCGATGCGCAACATTGCGTGAGTGTAAACTGCACAAAACAGTGCGATGCGCAAAATAGCGCGAGTGATAAACTTCACAAAACAGTGTGATGAGGAAAGTAACGCGAGTGTAAACTGCACAAAACAGTGCCATGCGGAAAATAGCGCGAGTGTAAACTGCACAAAATAGTGCGATGCGCAAAATAGCGCGAGTGATAAACTGCACAAAACAGTGCGTTGCGCAAAATAGCGCGAGTGTAAACTGCGCAAAACAGTGCGATGCGCAACATAGCGCGTGTGTAAACTGCACAAAGCAGTGCGATGCGCAAAATAGCGCGAGTGTAAACTGCGCAAAACAGTGCGATGCGCAACATAGCGCGTGTGTAAACTGCACAAAGCAGTGCGATGCGCAAAATTGCGCGAGTGATAAACTGCACAAAACAGTGCGTTGCGCAAAATAGCGCGAGTGTAAACTGCACAAAATAGTGCGATGCGCAAAATAGTGCGTCTATAAACTGCACAAAACAGTGCGATGCGTAAAATAGCGCTTGTGATAAACTGCACAAAATAGTGCGATGCGCAAAATAGCGAGTGATAAACTACACAAAACAGTGCGATGCGCAAAATAGCGCGAGTGTAAACTGCACAAAACGGTGTGATGCGCAAAATAGCACGAGTGATAAACTTCATAAAACAGTGTGATGCGCAAAATAGCGCGAGTGTAAAATCACAAAACAATGCAACGCGCAAAACTGCGCGAGTGATAATTTGCACAAAACAGTGCGATGCGCAAAATAGTGCGAGTGTAAACTGCATAAAGCGGTGCGATGCGCAAAATACCGCGAGTAATAAACCGCGCAAAACAGTGCGATGCGCAACATTGCGTGAGTGTAAACTGCACAAAACAGTGCGATGCGCAAAATAGCGCGAGTGATAAACTTCACAAAACAGTGTGATGAGGAAAGTAACGCGAGTGTAAACTGCACAAAAAGTGCCATGCGGAAAATAGCGCGAGTGTAAACTGCACAAAATAGTGCGATGCGCAAAATAGCGCGAGTGATAAACTGCACAAAACAGTGCGTTGCGCAAAATAGCGCGAGTGTAAACTGCGCAAAACAGTGCGATGCGCAACATAGCGCGTGTGTAAACTACACAAAGCAGTGCGTTGCGCAAAATAGCGCGAGTGTAAACTGCGCAAAACAGTGCGATGCGCAACATAGCGCGTGTGTAAACTGCACAAAGCAGTGCGATGCGCAAAATTGCGCGAGTGATAAACTGCACAAAACAGTGCGTTGCGCAAAATAACGCGAGTGTAAACTGCACAAAATAGTGCGATGCGCAAAATAGTGCGTCTATAAACTGCACAAAACAGTGCGATGCGTAAAATAGCGCGAGTGATAAACTGCACAAAATAGTGCGATGCGCAAAATAGTGCGAGTGTAAACTGCACGAAACAGTGCGATGCGCAGAATAGCGCGAGTGTCAACTGCACAAAAGAGTGCGATGCGCACAATAGCGCGAGTGTTAAACTGCACAAAACAGTGCGATGCGTAAAATAGCACGAGTGTAAACTGCACAAAATAGTGCGATGCGCAAAATAGGGCAGTGTGTAAACTCCTCAAAACGGTGCGATGCGCAAAATAGTACGAGTGATAAACTGCGCAAAACAGTGTGATGCGCAACATAGCGCGAGTGATAAACTGCACAAAACAGTGCGATGCGCAAAACAACGCGAGTGTAAGTTGCACAAAACAGTGCGATGCGCAAAATAGTGCGAGTGTAAACTCCACAAAACAATGCGATGCGCAAAATAGCGCGTGCGATGCGCAAAATAGCGCAAGTGATAAACTGCAAAAAACAGTGCGATGCGCAAAATAGCGCGAGTGATAAACTGCACAAAACAGTGCGATGCGCAAAATAGCGCGAGTGTAAACTGCACAAAACGGTGCGATGCGCAAAATTGCGCTAGTGATAAACTTCACAAAACAGTGCGATGCGAAAAATAGCGCGAGTGTAAACTTCACAAAACAATGCAATGCGCAAAACAGCACGAGTGATAATTTGCAAAAAACTGTACGATGCGCAAAATAGCACGAGTGCAAACTGCACAAAACAGTGCGATGCGCAAAATAGCGCGAGTAATAAACTGCGCAAAACAGTGCGATGCGCAACATAGCGTGAGTGTAAACTGCACAAAATAGTGCAATGCGCAAAATAGCGCGAGTGTAAACTGCACAAAACAGTGCGATGCGCAAAATAGCGCGAGTGATAAACTTCACAAAACAGTGCGATGCGGAAAATAGCGCGAGTGTAAACTGCACAAAACAGTGCAATGCGCAAAATAGCGCGAGTGTAAACTGCACAAAACAGTGCGATGCGCAAAATAGCGCGAGTGATAAACTGCACAAAACAGTGCGATGCGCAAAATATCGCGAGTGTAAACTGCGCCAAACAGCGCGATGCGCAACATAGCGCGTGTGTAAACTACACAAAGCAGTGCGATGTGGAAAATTGCGCGAGTGATAAACTGCACAAAACAGTGCGTTGCGCAAAATAGCGCGAGTGTAAACTGCACAAAACTGTGCGATGCGTAAAATAGCGCGAGTGATAAACTGCACAAAACAGTGCGATGCGCAAAATAGCGCGAGTATAAACTGCACAAAACGGTGCGATGCGCAGAATAGCGCGAGTGTCAACTGCAAAAAACAGTGCGATGGACACAATAGCTCGAGTGATAAACTGCACAAAACAGTGCGATGCTAAAATAGCACAAGTGTAAACTGCACAAAACTGTGCGATGCGCAAAATAGGGCAGTGTGTAAACTCCACAAAACAGTGCGATGCGCAAAATAGTACGAGTGATAAACTACACAAAACAGTGCATTGCGCGACATAGCGCGAGTGATAAACTGCACAAAACAGTGCGATGCGCAAAACAACGCGAGTGTAAACTGCACAAAACAGTGCGATGCGCAAAATAGCGCGAGTGTAAACTACACAAAACAGTGCGATGCGCAAAATAGCGCTTCTGATAAACTGCACAAAACAGTGCGATGCGCAAAATAGCGCGAGTGATAAACTACACAAAACAGTGCGATGCGCAAAATAGCGTGAGTGTAAACTGCACAAAACGGTGCGATGCGCAAAATAGCGCGAGTGATAAACTTCACAAAATAGTGCGATGCGCAAAATAGCGCGAGTGTAAACTTCAGAAAACAATGCAATGCGCAAAACTGCGCGAGTGATAATTTGCACAAAATAGTGCGATGCGCAAAATAGCGCGAGTAATAAACTGCGCAATACAGTGAGATGCGCAACATAGCGTGAGTGTAAACTGCACAAAATAGTGCGATGCGTAAAATAGCGCGAGTGTAAACTGCACAAAACAGTGCGATGCGTAAAATAGCGTGAGTGATAAACTGCACAAAATAGTGCGATGCGCAAAATAGCGCGAGTGTAAACTGCACAAAACAGTGCGAGGCGCAGAATAGTGCGAGTGTCAACTGCACAAAACAGTGCGATGCGCACAATAGCACGAGTGATAAACTGCACAAAACAGTGTGATGCGTAAAATAGCACGAGTGTAAACTGGACAAAATAGTGCGATGCGCAAAATAGGGCAGTGTGTAAACTCCACAAAACAGTGCGATGCACAAAATAGTACGAGTGATAAACTGAACAAAACAGTGCGATGCGCAACATAGCGCGAGTGATAAACTGCACAAAACAGTGCGATGCACAAAAGAACGCGAGTGTAAACTGAACAAAACAGTACGATGCGCAAAATAGCGTGAGTGTAAACTCCATAAAACTGTTCGATGCGCAAAATAGCGCGTGCGATGCGCAAAATAGCGCGAGTGATAAACTGCACAAAACAGTGCGATGCGCAAAATAGCGCGAGTGATAAACTTCACAAAACAGTGCGATGCGAAAAATAGCGCGAGTGTAAACTTCACAAAACAGTGCAATGCGCAAAAATGCGCGAGTGATAATTTGCACAAAGCAGTGCAATGCGCAAAATAGCGCGAGTGTAAACTGCACAAAACAGTGCGATGCGCAAAATAGCTCGAGTAATAAACTGCGCAAAACAGTGCGATGCGCAACATAGCGTGAGTGTAAACTGCACAAAATAGTGCAATGCGCAAAATAGCTGTAAACTGCACAAAACAGTGCGATGCGCAAAATAGCGCGAGTGATAAACTTCACAAAACAGTGTGATGCGGAAAATAGCGCGAGTGTAAACTGCACAAAACAGTGCAATGCGCAAAATAGCGCGAGTGTAAACTGCACGAAACAGTGCGATGCCAAATAGCGCAAGTGATAAACTGCACAAAACAGTGCGTTGCGCAAAATAGCGCGAGTGTAAACTACGCAAAACAGTGCGATGCGCAACATAGCGCGTGTGTAAACTGAACAAAGCAGTGCAATGTGCAAAATTGCGCGAGTGATAAACTGCACAAAACAGTGCGTTGCGCAAAATAGCGCGAGTGTAAACTGCGCAAAACCATGCGATGCACAAAATAGCGCGAGTGTAAACTGCCCAAAACAGTGCGATGCGCAAAATAGCGCGAGTGTAAACTGTACAAAACAGTGCGATGCGCAAAATAGCTCGAGTAGTAAACTGCGCAAAACAGTGCGATGCGCAACATAGCGTGAGTGTAAACTGCACAAAATAGTGCAATGCGTAAAATAGCTGTAAACTGCACAAAACAGTGCGATGCGCAAAATAGCGCGAGTGATAAACTTCACAAAACAGTGTGATGCGGAAAATAGCGCGAGTGTAAACTGCACAAAACAGTGCAATGCGCAAAATAGCGCGAGTGTAAACTGCACAAAACAGTGCGATGCGCAAAATAGCGCGAGTGATAAACTGCACAAAACAGTGCGTTGCGCAAAATAGCGCGAGTGTAAACTACGCAAAACAGTGCGATGCGCAACATAGCGCGTGTGTAAACTGCACAAAGCAGTGCATTGTGCAAAATTGCGCGAGTGATAAACTGCACAAAACAGTGCGTTGCGCAAAATAGCGCGAGTGTAAACTGCGCAAAACCGTGCGATGCACAAAATAGCGCGAGTGTAAACTGCACAAAACAGTGCGATGCTCAAAATAGCGCGAGTGTAAACTGCACAAAACAGTGCGATGCGCAGAATAGCGCGAGTGTCAACTGCACAAAATAGTGCGATGCGCACAATAGCGTGAGTGATAAACTGCGCAAAACAGTGTGATGCGTAAAATGGCACGAGTGATAAACTGCACAAAACAGTGCGATGTGTAACATAGCGCGAGTGATAAACTGCACAAAACAGTGCGATGCACAAAACAACGCGAGTGTAAACTGCACAAAACAGTACGATGCGCAAAATAGCGCGAGTGTAAACTCCATGAAACAGTTCGATGCGCAAAATAGCGCGTGCGATGCGCAAAATAGCGCGAGTGTAAACTGCACAAAACAGTGCGATGCGCAAAATAGCATGAGTGTAAACTGCACAAAACAGTGCGATGCGTCAAATAGCGCGAGTGATAAACTGCACAAAACAGTGCGATGCACAAAATAGCACGACTGTAAACTGCACAAAACAATGCGATGCGCAGAATAGTGCGAGTGTCAACTGCACAAAACAGTGCGATGCGCACAATAGCACGAGTGATAAACTGCACAAAACAGTGGGATGCGTAAAATAGCACGAGTGTAAACTGGACAAAACAGTGCGATGCGCAAAATAGGGCAGTGTGTAAACTCCACAAAACAGTGCGATGCGCAAAATAGTACGAGTGACAAACTGCACAAAACAGTGCGATGCGCAACATAGCGCGAGTGATAAACTACACAAAACAGTGCAATGCGCAAAACAGCGCGAGTGTAAACTGCACAAAACAGTGCGATGCGCAAAATAGCGCGAGTGTAAACTCCATAAAATAGTGCGATGCGCAAAATAGCCCGTGCGATGCGCAAAATAGCCCGAGTGATAAGCTGCACAAAACGGTGCGATGCGTAAAAATAGCGCGAGTGTAAACTGCACAAAGCGGTGCGATGCGCAAAATAGCGCGGGTGATAAACTTCACAAAACAGTGCGATGCGAAAAATAGCGCGAGTGTAAACTTCGCAAAACAATGCAATGCACAAAACTACGCGAGTGATAATTTGCCCAAAATAGTGCGATGCGCAAAATAGCGCGTGCGTAAACTGCACAAAACAATGCGATGCGCAAAATAGCGCGAGTGTAAACTGCACAAAACAGTGCGATGCGTAAAATAGCGCGAGTGATAAACTGCACAAAACAGTGCGATGCGCAAAATAGCGCCAGTGATAAACTGCACAAAACAGTGCGATGCGCAAAATAGCGTGAGTGTAAACTGGACAAAACAGGGCGATGCACAAGAAAGCGCGAGCGATAAACTGCACAAAACAGCGCGATGCGCAACGAAGCGCGAGTGATAAACTGCACAAAACAGTGTGATGCGCAACACAGTGCGAGTGTAAACTGCACAAAACAGTGCGCTGCGCAAAATAGCGCGAGCGATAAACTGCACAAAATAGTGCGAAGCGCAAAATAGCACGAGTGTAAACTGCATAAAACGGTGCGATGCGTAAAATAGCACGAGTGTAAACTGCACAAAACAGTGCGATGCACAAAATAGGGCAGTGTGTAAACTCCACAAAACAGTGCGATGCGCAAAATAGTACGAGTGATAAACTGCACAAAACAGTGCGATGCGCAACATAGCGCGAGTGATAAACTGCACAAAACAGTGCGATGCGCAAAACAACGCGAGTGTAAACTGCACAAAATAGAGCGATGCGCAAAATAGTGCGAGTGTAAACTACACAAAACAGTGCAGTGCGCAAAACTGCACGAGTGATAATTTGCGCAAACCAGTGCAATGCGCAAAATAGCGCGAGTGTAAACCGCACAAAACAGTGCGATGCGCAAAATAGCGCGAGTAATAAATTGCGCAAAACAGTGCGATGCGCAACATAGTGTGAGTGTAAACAGCACAAAATAGTGCAATGCGCAAAATAGCGCGAGTGTAAACTACACAAAACAGTGCGATGCGCAAAATAGCTTGAGTGATAGACTTCACAAAACAGTGCAATGCGGAAAATAACGCGAGTGTAAACTACACAAAACAGTGCAATGCGCAAAATAGCGCGAGTGTAAACTGCACAAAATAGTGCGATGCGCAAAATAGCGCGAGTGATAAACTGCACAAAACAGTGCGTTGCGCAAAATAGCGCGAGTGTAAACTGCGCAAAATAGTGCGATGCGCAACATAGCGCGTGTGTAAGCTGCACAAAGCAGTACGATACGCAAAATTGCGCGAGTGATAAACTGCACAAAACAGTGCGTTGCGCAAAATAGCGCGAGTGTAAACTGCACAAAATAGTGCGATGCGCAAAATAGCGAGAGTGTAAACTGCACAAAACAGTGCGATGCGTAAAATAGCGCGAGTGATAAACTGCACAAAACAATGCGATGTGCAAAATAGCGCGAGTGTAAACTGCACAAAACAGTGCGATGCGCGTTATAGCGCGAGTGTCAACTGCACAAAACAGTGCGATGCGCACAATAGCGCGAGTGATAAACTGCACAAAAGAGTGCGATGCGTAAAATAGCACGAGTGTAAACTATACAAAACAGTGCGATGTGCAAAATAGGGCAGTGTGTAAACTCCACAAAACAGTGCGATGCGCAAAATAGTACGAGTGATAAACTGCACAAAACAGTGCGATGCGCAACATAGCGCGAGTGATAAACTGCACAAAACAGTGCGATGCGCAAAACAACGCAAGTGTAAACTGCAAAAAACAGTGCGATGCGCAAAATAGCGCGAGTGTAAACTCCACAAAACAGTGCGATGCGCAAAATAGCGCTAGTGATAAACTGCACAAAACAGTGCGATGCGCAAAATACCGCGAGTGTAAACTGGACAAAACAGGGCGATGCGCAAGAAAGCGCGAGCGATAAACTGCACAAAACAGCGCGATGCACAACGAAGCGCGAGTGATAAACTGCACAAAACAGTGCGATGCGCAACACACTGCAAGTGTAAACTGCACAATACAGTGCGTTGTGCAAAATAGCGCGAGCAATAAACTGCACAAAACAGTGCGAAGCGCAAAATAGCACGAGTGTAAACTGCATAAAACAGTGCGATGCGCACAATAGCGCGATTGATAAACTGCACAAATCAGTGGGATACGTAAAATAGCACGAGTGTAAACTGCACAAAACAGTGCGATGCGCAAAATAGGGCAGTGTGTAAACTCCACAAAACAGTGCGATGCGCAAAATAGTACGTGTGATAAACTGCGCAAAACTGTGCGATGCGCAACGTAGCGCGAGTGATAAACTGCACAAAACAGTGCGATGCGCAAAACAACGCGAGTGTGAACTGCACAAAACAGTGCGATGCGCAAAATAGCGCGAGTGTAAACTACACAAAACAGTGCGATGCGCAAAATAGCGCTTATGCTAAACTGCACAAAACAGTGCGATGCGCAAAATAGCGCGAGTGATAAACTACACAAAACAGTGCGATGCGCAAAATAGCGCGAGTGTAAACTGCACAAAACGGTGCGATGCGCAAAATAGCGCGAGTGATAAACTTCACAAAACAGTGCGATGCGCAAAATAGCGCGAGTGTAAACTTCACAAAACAATGCAATGCGCAAAACTGCGCGAGTGATAATTTGCACAAAACAGTGCGATGCGCAAAATAGCGCGAGTGTAAACTGCACAAAACAGTGCGATGCGCAAATAGTGCAATTAATAAACTGCGCAAAACTGTGCGATGCGCAACATAGCGTGAGTGTAAACTGCACAAAATAGTGCAATGCGCAAAATAGCGCGAGTGTAAACTGCACAAAACAGTGCGATGCGCAAAATAGCGTGAGTGATAAAGTTCACAAAACAGTGCAATGCGGAAAATAACGCGAGTGTAAACTACACAAAACAGTGCAATGCGCAAAATAGCGCGAGTGTAAACTGCACAAAATAATGCGATGCGCAAAATAGCGCGAGTGATAAACTGCACAAAACAGTGCGTTGCGCAAAATAGCGTGAGTGTAAACTGCGCAAAATAGTGCGATGCGCAACATAGCGCGTGTGTAAGCTGCACAAAGCAGTGCGATGCGCAAAATTGCGCGAGTGATAAGCTGCACAAAATAGTGCGTTGCGCAAAATAGCGCGAGTGTAAACTGCACAGAATAGTGCGATGCGCAGAATAGCGCGAGTGTAAACTGCACAAAACAGTGCAATGCGTAAAATAGCGCGAGTGATAAACTGCACAAAACAGTGCGATGCGCAAAATAGCGCGATTGTAAACTGCACAAAACAGTGCGATGCGCATTATTGCGCGAGTGTCAACTGCACAAAACAGTGCGATGCACACAATAGCGCGAGTGATAAACTGCACAAAAGAGTGCGATGCGTAAAATAGGACGAGTGTAAACTGTACAAAACAGTGCGATGCGCAAAATAGGGCAGTGTGTAAACTCCACAAAACAGTGTGATGCGCAAAATAGTACGAGTGATAAACTGCACAAAACAGTGCGATGCGCAACATAGCGCGAGTCATAAACTGCACAAAACAGTGCGATGCGCAAAACAACGCAAGTGTAAACTGCACAAAACTGTGCGATGCGCAAAATAGCGCGAGTGTAAACTCCACAAAATAGTGCAATGCGCAAAATAGCGCGAGTGACAAACTGCACAAAACAGAGCGATACGCAAAATAGCGCGAGTGATAAACTGTTAAAAACAGTGCGATGCGCAAAATAGCGCGAGTGTAAACGGCACAAAACGGTGCGATGCGCAAAATAGCGTGAGTGATAAACTTCACAAAACAGTGCAACGCGCAAAATTTCGCGAGTGTAAACCTCACAAAATAATGCAATGCGCAAAACTGCGCGAGTGATAATTTGCACAAAACAGTGCGATGCACAAAATAGTGCGAGTGTCAACTGAACAAAACAGTACGATGCGCAAAATAGCGCGAGTAATAAACTGCGCAAAACAGTGCGATGCAGAAAATAGCGTGAGTGTAAACTGCACAAAATAATGCAATGCGCAAAATAGCGCGAGTGTAAACTGCACAAAACAGTGCGATGCGCAAAATAGCGCGAGTGATAAACTTCACAAAACAGTGCGATGCAGAAAATAGCGCGACTGTAAACTGCACAAAACAGTGCAATGCGCAAAATAGCGCGAGTGTAAACTGCGCAAAATAGTGCGGTCCGCAAAATAGCGCGAGTGATAAACTGCACAAAATAGTGAGATGCGCAAAATAGCGCGAGTTTAAGCTCCACAAAACAGTGCGATGCGCAAAATAGCACGAGTGATAAACTTCCCAAAACAGTGCGATGCGCAACATAGCGAGTGATAAACTGCACAAAACAGTGCGATGCGCAAAACAACGCGAGTGTAAACTGCACCAAACAATGCGATGCGCAAAACAGCGCGAGTGTAAACTACACAAAACAGTGCGATGCGCAAAATAGCGTGAGTGATAAACTGCACAAAATAGTGCGATGCACAAAATAGCACGAGTATAAAACGCACAAAACAGTGCGATGCGCAAAATAGCGCGAGTGTAAACTGAACAAAACTGTGCGATGTCCAAAATAGCGCGAGAGATAAAATGCACAAAACAGCGCGATGCGCAAGAAAGCACGAGTGATAAACTGCACAATACAGTGCGATGCGCAACACGGCGTGAGTGTAAACTGCACAAAACAGTGCGATGCGAAAAATAGCGCGAGTGTAAACAACACAAAACAGTGCGATGCGCAAAATAGCGCGAGTGTAAACTGAACAAAACCGTGCGATGCGGATGAAAACGCGAGTGATAAACTGCACAAAACAGTGCGATGTGCAAGAAAGCTCGAGTGATAAACTGCACAAAACAGTGCGATGCGCAACACAGCGCGAGTGTAAACTGCACAAAACAGTGCGATGCGCAAAATAGCGCGAGAGATAAACTGCACAAAACAGTGCGAAGCGCAAAATAGCGCGAGTGTAAACTGCACAAAATAGTGCGATGCGCAAAATAGCGCGAGTGTAAACTGGACAAAACAGGGCGATGCGCAAGAAAGCGCGAGTGATAAACTGCACAAAATAGCGCGATGCGCAACAAAGCGCGAGTGATAAACTGCACAAAATAGTGCGATGCGCAAAATAGCGCGTGCGATAAACTGCACAAAACAGTGCGATGCGCAAAATAGCACGAGTGATAAACTGCACAAAACAGTGCAAAGCGCAAAATAGCGCGAGTGTAAACTGCACAAAACAATGCAATGTGCAGAATAGCGCGAGTGTCAATTGCACAAAATAGTGTGATGTGCACAATAGCGCAAGTGATAAACTGCACAAAACAGTGCGATGCATAAAATAGCACGAGTGTTAACTGCACAAAACTGTGCGATGCGCAAAATGGGGCAGTGTCTAAACTCCACAAAACAGTGCGATGCGCAAAATAGCGCGAGTGATAAACTGCAAAAAACAGTGCGATGTGCAACATAGCGCGAGTGTAAACTGCACAAAACAGTGCCATGCGAAAAATAGCGCGAGTGATAAACTTCACGAAACAGTGCGACGCGCTGAATAGCGCGAGTGTAAACTGCAGAAAACAGTGCAATGCGCAAAATAGCCGAGTGGTAAACTGCACAAAACAGTGCGATGCGCAAAAGAGCGCCAGTGATAAACTGCACAAAACAGTGCGATGCGCAAAATAGCAAGAGTGTAAACTCCACAAAACAGTGCGATGCGCAAAATAGCGCGAGTGATAAACTGCACAAAACAGTGCGATGCGCAACATAACGCGAGTGATAAACTGCACAAAATAGTGCGATGCGCAAGAAAGCGCGAGTGATAAACTGCCCAAAACAGTGCGATGCACAACATGGCGCGAGTGATAAACTGCACAAAACAGTGCGATGCGCAAAATAGCGCGAGTGTACACTGCACAAAACAGTACGACGCGCAAAAGAGCGCCAATGATAAGCTGCACAAAATAGTGCGATGCGCAAAACAGCACGAGTGTAAACATCACAAAACAGTGCGATGCGCAAAACAGCGCGAGTGATAAACTGCACAAAACAGTGCGATGCGCGAGAAAGCGTGAGTGATAAACTGCACAAAACAGTGCGATGCGCAACACAGCGCGAGTGATAAACTGCACAAAATAGTGCGATGCGCAAAACAGCGCGAGTGATAAACTGCACAAAATAGTGCGATACGCAAAATAGCGCGAGTGTAAACTGCACAAAACAGTGCGATACGCAAAATAGCGCGAGTGTAAACTGCACAAAACAGTGCGATGCCCAAAATAGCGCGAGTGATAAAATGCACAAAATAGTGCGATGCGCAAGAAAGCGCGAGTGATAAACTGCACAAAACAGTGCGATGCGCAACACAGTGCGAGTGTAAACTGCACAAAACAGTGCGATGCGCAAAATAGCGCGAGTGTAAACTGAACAAAACAGTGCGATGCGGAAGAAAGCGCGAGTGACAAACTGCACAAAACAGTGCGATGCGCAAGAAAGCTCGAGTGATAAACTGCACAAAACAGTGCGATGCGCAACACAGCGCGAGTGTAAACTGCACAAAACAGTGCGATGCGCAAAATAGCGCGAGGGATAAACTGCACAAAATAGTGCGAAGCGCAAAATAGCGCGAGTGTAAACTGCAAAAAACAGTGCGATACGCAAAATAGCGCGAGTGTAATCTGGACAAAACATGGCGATGCGCAACAAAGCGCGAGTGAAAAACTGCACAAAACAGCGCGATGCGCAACAAAGCGCGAGTGATAAACTGCACAAAACAGTACGATGCGCAACACAGCGCGAGTGTAAACTACACAAAACAGTGCGACGCGGAAAATAGCGCGAGCGATAAACTGCACAAAACAGTGCGAACCGCAAAATAGCGCGAGTGTAAACTACACAAAATAGTGCGATGCGCAGAATAGCGCAAGTGTCAACTGCACAAAACAGTGCGATGTGCACAATAGCGCGAGTGATAAACTGCACAAAACAGTGCGATGCGTAAAATAGCACGAGTGTAAACTGCACAAAATAGTGCGATACGTAAAATAGGGCAGTGTGTAAACTCCACAAAACAGTGCGATGCGCAACATAGCGCGAGTGATAAACTGCATAAAACAGTGCGACGCGCAAAACAACGCGAGTGTAAACTGCACAAAACAGTGCGATGCGCAAAATAACGCGAGTGTAAACTCCACAAAACAGTGCGATGCACAAAATAGCGCTTGTGATAAACTGCACAAAACAGTGCGATGCGCAAAATAGCACGAGTGATAAACTACACAAAACAGTGCGAAGCGCAAAATAGCGCGATTGTAAACTGCACAAAACGGTGCGATGCGCAAAATAGCGCGAGTGATAAACTTCACAAAATAGTGCGATGCGCAAAATAGCGCGAGTGTAAACTTCACAAAACAATGCAATGCGCAAAACTGCGCGAGTGATAATTTGCACAAAACAGTGCGATGCGCAAAATAGCGCGAGTGTAAACTGCACAAAACAGTGCGATGCGCAAAATAGCGCGAGTAATAAACTGCGCAAAACAGTGCGATGCGCAACATAGCGTGAGTGTAAACTGCACAAAACAGTGCGATGCGCAAAATAGCGCGAGTGATAAACTTCACAAAACAGTGCGATGCGGAAAATAGCGCGAGTGTAAACTGCACAAAACAGTGCCATGCGCAAAATAGCGCGAGTGTAAACTGCATAAAACAATGCGATGCGCAACATAGCGCGTGTGTAAACTGTACAAAGCAGTGCGTTGCGGAAAATAGCGCGAGTGTAAACTGCGCAAAATAGTGCGATGCGCAACATAGCGCGTGTGTAAACTGCACAAAGCAGTGCGATGCGCAAAATTGCGCGAGTGATAAACTGCACAAAACAGTGCGTTGCGCAAAATAGCGCGAGTGTAAACTGCACAAAACAGTGCGATGCGCAAAATAGCGCGAGTGATAAACAGTACAAAACAGTGCGATGCGCAAAATAGCGCGAGTGTAAACTGCATAAAACACTGCGATGCGCAACATAGCGCGTGTGTAAACTGTACAAAGCAGTGCGTTGCGGAAAATAGCGCGAGTGTAAACTGCGCAAAATAGTGCGATGCGCAACATAGCGCGTGTGTAAACTGCACAAAGCAGTGCGATGCGCAAAATTGCGCGAGTGATAAACTGCACAAAACAGTGCGTTGCCCAAAATAGCGCGAGTGTAATCAGCACAAAATAGTGCGATGCGCAAAATAGCGCGAGTGATAAACTGCACAACACAGTTGCGCGAAATAGCGCGGGTGTAAACTGAACAAAACAGTACGATGCGCAAAATAGCATGAGTGATAAACTGCACAAAACAGTGCGATGTGCAAAATAACACGAGTGTAAACTGCACAAAATATTACGATGCGCAAAATTGCGCGAGTGTAAACTGCACAAAACAGTGCGATGCGCAAAATAGCGCGAGTGATAAACTGCACAAAACAGTGCGCGCAAAATAGCGCGAGTGATAAACTGCACAAAACAGTGCGATGCGCAAAATAGCGCGAGTGTAAACTGCACAAAACAGTGCGATGCGCAAAATAGCGCGAGTGATAAACTGCACAAAACAGTGCGATGCGCAAAATAGCGCGAGTGATAAACTGCACAAAACAGTTGCGCAAAATAGCGCGAGTGTAAACTGCACAAAACAGTGCGATGCGCAAAATAGCGCGAGTGATAAACTGCACAAAACAGTGCGATGCGCAAAATAGCGCGAGTGATAAACTGCACAAAACAGTGCGATGCGCAAAATAGCGCGAGTGTAAACTGCACAAAACAGTGCGATGCGCAAAATAGCGCGGAGTGATAAACTGCACAAAACAGTGCGATGCGCAAAATAGCGCGAGTGTAAACTGCACAAAAACAGTGCGATGCGCAAAATAGCGCGAGTGATAAACTGCACAAAACAGTGCGATGCGCAAAATAGCGCGAGTGATAAACTGCACAAAACAGTTGCGCAAAATAGCGCGAGTGTAAACTGAACAAAACAGTGCGATGCGCAAAATAGCGCGAGTGATAAACTGCACAAAACAGTGCGATGCGCAAAATAGCGCGAGTGATAAACTGCACAAAACAGTGCGATGCGCAAAATAGCGCGAGTGTAAACTGCACAAAACAGTGCGATGCGCAAAATAGCGCGAGTGATAAACTGCACAAAACAGTGCGATGCGCAAAATAGCGCGAGTGATAAACTGCACAAAAACAGTTGCGCAAAAATAGCGCGAGTGTAAACTGAACAAAACAGTGCGATGCGCAAAATAGCGCGAGTGATAAACTGCACAAAACAGTGCGATGCGCAAAATAGCGCGAGTGATAAACTGCACAAAACAGTGCGATGCGCAAAATAGCGCGAGTGTAAACTGCACAAAACAGTGCGATGCGCAAAATAGCGCGAGTGATAAACTGCACAAAACATTGCGAAATAGCGCGAGTGATAAACTGCACAAAACAGTTGCGCAAAATAGCGCGAGTGTAAACTGAACAAAACAGTGCGATGCGCAAAATAGCGCGAGTGAAAACTGCACAAAACAGTGCGATGCGCAAAATAGCGCGAGTGATAAACTGCACAAAACAGTGCGATGCGCAAAATAGCGCGAGTGATAAACTGCACAAAACAGTGCGATGCGCAAAATAGCGCGAGTGATAAACTGCACAAAACAGTTGCGCAAAATAGCGCGAGTGTAAACTGCACAAAACAGTGCGATGCGCAAAATAGCGCGAGTGATAAACTGCACAAAACAGTGCGATGCGCAAAATAGCGCGAGTGATAAACTGCACAAAACAGTGCGATGCGCAAAATAGCGCGAGTGTAAACTGCACAAAACAGTGCGATGCGCAAAATAGCGCGAGTGATAAACTGCACAAAACAGTGCGATGCGCAAAATAGCGCGAGTGATAAACTGCACAAAACAGTGCGATGCGCAAAATAGCGCGAGTGTAAACTGCACAAAACAGTGCGATGCGCAAAATAGCGCGAGTGATAAACTGCACAAAACAGTGCGATGCGCAAAATAGCGCGAGTGATAAACTGCACAAAACAGATGCGCAAAATAGCGCGAGTGTAAACTGCACAAAACAGTGCGATGCGCAAAATAGCGCGAGTGATAAACTGCACAAAACAGTGCGATGCGCAAAATAGCGCGAGTGATAAACTGCACAAAACAGTGCGATGCGCAAAATAGCGCGAGTGTAAACTGCACAAAACAGTGCGATGCGCAAAATAGCGCGAGTGATAAACTGCACAAAACAGTGCGATGCGCAAAATAGCGCGAGTGATAAACTGCACAAAACAGTTGCGCAAAATAGCGCGAGTGTAAACTGAACAAAACAGTGCGATGCGCAAAATAGCGCGAGTGATAAACTGCACAAAACAGTGCGATGCGCAAAATAGCGCGAGTGATAAACTGCACAAAACAGTGCGATGCGCAAAATAGCGCGAGTGATAAACTGCACAAAACAGTGCGATGCGCAAAATAGCGCGAGTGATAAACTGCACAAAACAGTTGCGCAAAATAGCGCGAGTGATAAACTGCACAAAACAGTGCGATGCGCAAAATAGCGCGAGTGATAAACTGCACAAAACAGTGCGATGCGCAAAATAGCGCGAGTGATAAACTGCACAAAACAGTGCGATGCGCAAAATAGCGCGAGTGATAAACTGCACAAAACAGTTGCGCAAAATAGCGCGAGTGTAAACTGCACAAAACAGTGCGATGCGCAAAATAGCGCGAGTGATAAACTGCACAAAACAGTGCGATGCGCAAATAGCGCGAGTGATAAACTGCACAAAACAGTGCGATGCGCAAAATAGCGCGAGTGATAAACTGCACAAAACAGTGCGATGCGCAAAATAGCGCGAGTGATAAACTGCACAAAACAGTGCGATGCGCAAAATAGCGCGAGTGTAAACTGCACAAAACAGTGCGATGCGCAAAATAGCGCGAGTGATAAACTGCACAAAACAGTGCGATGCGCAAAATAGCGCGAGTGATAAACTGCACAAAACAGTTGCGCAAAATAGCGCGAGTGTAAACTGCACAAAACAGTGCGATGCGCAAAATAGCGCGAGTGATAAACTGCACAAAACAGTGCGATGCGCAAAATAGCGCGAGTGATAAACTGCACAAAACAGTGCGATGCGCAAAATAGCGCGAGTGTAAACTGCACAAAACAGTGCGATGCGCAAAATAGCGCGAGTGATAAACTGCACAAACAGTGCGATGCGCAAAATAGCGCGAGTGATAAACTGCACAAAACAGTTGCGCGCAAAATAGCGCGAGTGTAAACTGCACAAAACAGTGCGATGCGCAAAATAGCGCGAGTGATAAACTGCACAAAACAGTGCGATGCGCAAAATAGCGCGAGTGATAAACTGCACAAAACAGTGCGATGCGCAAAATAGCGCGAGTGTAAACTGCACAAAACAGTGCGATGCGCAAAATAGCGCGAGTGATAAACTGCACAAAACATGCGATGCGCGAGTGAGTAAACTGCACAAAACAGTTTGCGCAAAATAGCGCGAGTGATAAACTGAACAAAACAGTGCGATGCGCAAAATAGCGCGAGTGATAAACTGCACAAAACAGTGCGATGCGCAAAATAGCGCGAGTGATAAACTGCACAAAACAGTGCGATGCGCAAAATAGCGCGAGTGATAAACTGCACAAAACAGTGCGATGCGCAAAATAGCGCGAGTGATAAACTGCACAAAACAGTTGCGCAAAATAGCGCGAGTGTAAACTGCACAAAACAGTGCGATGCGCAAAATAGCGCGAGTGATAAACTGCACAAAACAGTGCGATGCGCAAAATAGCGCGAGTGATAAACTGCACAAAACAGTGCGATGCGCAAAATAGCGCGAGTGTAAACTGCACAAAACAGTGCGATGCGCAAAATAGCGCGAGTGATAAACTGCACAAAACAGTGCGATGCGCAAAATAGCGCGAGTGATAACTGCACAAAACAGTGCGATGCGCAAAATAGCGCGAGTGTAAACTGCACAAAACAGTGCGATGCGCAAAATAGCGCGAGTGATAAACTGCACAAAACAGTGCGATGCGCAAAATAGCGCGAGTGATAAACTGCACAAAACAGTTGCGCAAAATAGCGCGAGTGTAAACTGAACAAAACAGTGCGATGCGCAAAATAGCGCGAGTGATAAACTGCACAAAACAGTGCGATGCGCAAAATAGCGCGAGTGATAAACTGCACAAAACAGTGCGATGCGCAAAATAGCGCGAGTGATAAACTGCACAAAACAGTGCGATGCGCAAAATAGCGCGAGTGATAAACTGCACAAAACAGTGCGATGCGCAAAATAGCGCGAGTGATAAACTGCAAAACAGTGCGCAAAATAGCGCGAGTGTAAACTGCACAAAACAGTGCGATGCGCAAAATAGCGCGAGTGATAAACTGCACAAAACAGTGCGATGCGCAAAATAGCGCGAGTGATAAACTGCACAAAACAGTGCGATGCGCAAAATAGCGCGAGTGATAAACTGCACAAAACAGTGCGATGCGCAAAATAGCGCGAGTGATAAACTGCACAAAACAGTGCGATGCGCAAAATAGCGCGAGTGATAAACTGCACAAAACAGTGCGTGCAAAATAGCGCGAGTGTAAACTGCACAAAACAGTGCGATGCGCAAAATAGCGCGAGTGATAAACTGCACAAAACAGTGCGATGCGCAAAATAGCGCGAGTGATAAACTGCACAAAACAGTGCGATGCGCAAAATAGCGCGAGTGATAAACTGCACAAAACAGTGCGATGCGCAAAATAGCGCGAGTGATAAACTGCACAAAACAGTTGCGCAAAATAGCGCGAGTGTAAACTGAACAAACAGTGCGATGCGCAAAATAGCGCGAGTGATAAACTGCACAAAACAGTGCGATGCGCAAAATAGCGCGAGTGATAAACTGCACAAAACAGTGCGATGCGCAAAATAGCGCGAGTGTAAACTGCACAAAACAGTGCGATGCGCAAAATAGCGCGAGTGATAAACTGCACAAAACAGTGCGATGCGCAAAATAGCGCGAGTGATAAACTGCACAAAACAGTTGCGCAAAATAGCGCGAGTGTAAACTGAACAAAACAGTGCGATGCGCAAAATAGCGCGAGTGATAAACTGCACAAAACAGTGCGATGCGCAAAATAGCGCGAGTGATAAACTGCACAAAACAGTGCGATGCGCAAAATAGCGCGAGTGTAAACTGCACAAAACAGTGCGATGCGCAAAATAGCGCGAGTGATAAACTGCACAAAACATTGCGATGCGCAAATTAGCGCGAGTGATAAACTGCACAAAACAGTTGCGCAAAATAGCGCGAGTGTAAACTGAACAAACAGTGCGATGCGCAAAATAGCGCGAGTGATAAACTGCACAAAACAGTGCGATGCGCAAAATAGCGCGAGTGATAAACTGCACAAAACAGTGCGATGCGCAAAATAGCGCGAGTGTAAACTGCACAAAACAGTGCGATGCGCAAAATAGCGCGAGTGATAAACTGCACAAAACAGTGCGATGCGCAAAATAGCGAGTGATAAACTGCACAAAACAGTTGGCAAAATAGCGCGAGTGTAAACTGAACAAAAACAGTGCGATGCGCAAAATAGCGCGAGTGATAAACTGCACAAAACAGTGCGATGCGCAAAATAGCGCGAGTGATAAACTGCACAAAACAGTGCGATGCGCAAAATAGCGCGAGTGTAAACTGCACAAAACAGTGCGATGCGCAAAATAGCGCGAGTGATAAACTGCACAAAACAGTGCGATGCGCAAAATAGCGCGAGTGATAAACTGCACAAAACAGTTGCGCAAAATAGCGCGAGTGTAAACTGAACAAAACAGTGCGATGCGCAAAATAGCGCGAGTGATAAACTGCACAAAACAGTGCGATGCGCAAAATAGCGCGAGTGTAAACTGCACAAAACAGTGCGATGCGCAAAATAGCGCGAGTGATAAACTGCACAAAACAGTGCGATGCGCAAAATAGCGCGAGTGATAAACTGCACAAAACAGTTGCGCAAAATAGCGCGAGTGTAAACTGCACAAAACAGTGCGATGCGCAAAATAGCGCGAGTGATAAACTGCACAAAACAGTGCGATGCGCAAAATAGCGCGAGTGATAAACTGCACAAAACAGTGCGATGCGCAAAATAGCGCGAGTGTAAACTGCACAAAACAGTGCGATGCGCAAAATAGCGCGAGTGATAAACTGCACAAAACAGTGCGATGCGCAAAATAGCGCGAGTGATAAACTGCACAAAACAGATGCGCAAAATAGCGCGAGTGTAAACTGAACAAAACAGTGCGATGCGCAAAATAGCGCGAGTGATAAACTGCACAAAACAGTGCGATGCGCAAAATAGCGCGAGTGATAAACTGCACAAAACAGTGCGATGCGCAAAATAGCGCGAGTGTAAACTGCACAAAACAGTGCGATGCGCAAAATAGCGCGAGTGATAAACTGCACAAAACATTGCGATGCGCAAAATAGCGCGAGTGATAAACTGCACAAAACAGTTGCGCAAAATAGCGCGAGTGTAAACTGCACAAAACAGTGCGATGCGCAAAATAGCGCGAGTGATAACTGCACAAAACAGTGCGATGCGCAAAATAGCGCGAGTGTAAACTGCACAAAACAGTGCGATGCGCAAAATAGCGCGAGTGATAAACTGCACAAAACATTGCGATGCGCAAAATAGCGCGAGTGATAAACTGCACAAAACAGTTGCGCAAAATAGCGCGAGTGTGTAAACTGAACAAAACAGTGCGATGCGCAAAATAGCGCGAGTGATAAACTGCACAAAACAGTGCGATGCGCAAAATAGCGCGAGTGATAAACTGCACAAAACAGTGCGATGCGCAAAATAGCGCGAGTGTAAACTGCACAAAACAGTGCGATGCGCAAAATAGCGCGAGTGATAAACTGCACAAAACAGTGCGATGCGCAAAATAGCGCGAGTGTAAACTGCACAAAACAGTGCGATGCGCAAATAGCGCGAGTGATAAACTGCACAAAACAGTGCGATGCGCAAAATAGCGCGAGTGATAAACTGCACAAAACAGTTGCGCAAAATAGCGCGAGTGTAAACTGCACAAAACAGTGCGATGCGCAAAATAGCGCGAGTGATAAACTGCACAAAACAGTGCGATGCGCAAAATAGCGCGAGTGATAAACTGCACAAAACAGTGCGATGCGCAAAATAGCGCGAGTGTAAACTGCACAAAACAGTGCGATGCGCAAAATAGCGCGAGTGATAAACTGCACAAAACATTGCGATGCGCAAAATAGCGCGAGTGATAAACTGCACAAAACAGTTGCGCAAAATAGCGCGAGTGATAAACTGCACAAAACAGTGCGATGCGCAAAATAGCGCGAGTGATAAACTGCACAAAACAGTGCGATGCGCAAAATAGCGCGAGTGTAAACTGCACAAAACAGTGCGATGCGCAAAATAGCGCGAGTGATAAACTGCACAAAACATTGCGATGCGCAAAATAGCGCGAGTGATAAACTGCACAAAACAGTTGCGCAAAATAGCGCGAGTGTAAACTGAACAAAACAGTGCGATGCGCAAAATAGCGCGAGTGATAAACTGCACAAAACAGTGCGATGCGCAAAATAGCGCGAGTGATAAACTGCACAAAACAGTGCGATGCGCAAAATAGCGCGAGTGTAAACTGCACAAAACAGTGCGATGCGCAAAATAGCGCGAGTGATAAACTGCACAAAACAGTGCGATGCGCAAAATTGCGCGAGTGATAAACTGCACAAAAAACAGTTGCGCAAAATAGCGCGAGTGTAAACTGAACAAAACAGTGCGGTGTGCAAAATAGCGCGAGTGATAAACTGCACAAAACAGTGCGATGCGCAAAATAGCGCGAGTGATAAACTGCACAAAACAGTGCGATGCGCAAAATAGCGCGAGTGTAAACTGCACAAAACAGTGCGATGCGCAAAATAGCGCGAGTGATAAACTGCACAAAACATTGCGATGCGCAAAATAGCGCGAGTGATAAACTGCACAAAACAGTTGCGCAAAATAGCGCGAGTGTAAACTGAACAAAACAGTGCGATGCGCAAAATAGCGCGAGTGATAAACTGCACAAAACAGTGCGATGCGCAAAATAGCGCGAGTGTAAACTGCACAAAACAGTGCGATGCGCAAAATAGCGCGAGTGATAAACTGCACAAAACATTGCGATGCGCAAAATAGCGCGAGTGATAAACTGCACAAAACAGTTGCGCAAAATAGCGCGAGTGTAAACTGCACAAAACAGTGCGGGCGCAAAATAGCGCGAGTGATAAACTGCACAAAACAGTGCGATGCGCAAAATAGCGCGAGTGATAAACTGCACAAAACAGTGCGATGCGCAAAATAGCGCGAGTGTAAACTGCACAAAACAGTGCGATGCGCAAAATAGCGCGAGTGATAAACTGCACAAAACAGTGCGATGCGCAAAATTGCGCGAGTGATAAACTGCACAAAACAGTTGCGCAAAATAGCGCGAGTGTAAACTGAACAAAACAGTGCGATGCGCAAAATAGCGCGAGTGATAAACTGCACAAAACAGTGCGATGCGCAAAATAGCGCGAGTGATAAACTGCACAAAACAGTGCGATGCGCAAAATAGCGCGAGTGTAAACTGCACAAAACAGTGCGATGCGCAAAATAGCGCGAGTGATAAACTGCACAAAACATGCGATGCGCAAAATAGCGCGAGTGATAAACTGCACAAAACAGTTGCGCAAAATAGCGCGAGTGTAAACTGAACAAAACAGTGCGATGCGCAAAATAGCGCGAGTGATAAACTGCACAAAACAGTGCGATGCGCAAAATAGCGCGAGTGTAAACTGCACAAAACAGTGCGATGCGCAAAATAGCGCGAGTGATAAACTGCACAAAACAGTGCGATGCGCAAAATAGCGCGAGTGATAAACTGCACAAAACAGTTGCGCAAAATAGCGCGAGTGTAAACTGAACAAACAGTGCGATGCGCAAAATAGCGCGAGTGATAAACTGCACAAAACAGTGCGATGCGCAAAATAGCGCGAGTGATAAACTGCACAAAACAGTGCGATGCGCAAAATAGCGCGAGTGTAAACTGCACAAAACAGTGCGATGCGCAAAATAGCGCGAGTGATAAACTGCACAAAACAGTGCGATGCGCAAAATAGCGCGAGTGTAAACTGCACAAAACAGTGCGATGCGCAAAATAGCGCGAGTGATAAACTGCACAAAACAGTGCGATGCGCAAAATAGCGCGAGTGATAAACTGCACAAAACAGTTGCGCAAAATAGCGCGAGTGTAAACTGCACAAAACAGTGCGATGCGCAAAATAGCGCGAGTGATAAACTGCACAAAACAGTGCGAATGCGCAAAATAGCGCGAGTGATAAACTGCACAAAACAGTGCGATGCGCAAAATAGCGCGAGTGTAAACTGCACAAAACAGTGCGATGCGCAAAATAGCGCGAGTGATAAACTGCACAAAACAGTGCGATGCGCAAATAGCGCGAGTGATAAACTGCACAAAACAGTTGCGCAAAATAGCGCGAGTGTAAACTGAACAAAACAGTGCGATGCGCAAAATAGCGCGAGTGATAAACTGCACAAAACAGTGCGATGCGCAAAATAGCGCGAGTGTAAACTGCACAAAACAGTGCGATGCGCAAAATAGCGCGAGTGATAAACTGCACAAAACAGTGCGATGCGCAAAATAGCGCGAGTGATAAACTGCACAAAACAGTTTGCGCAAAATAGCGCGAGTGTAAACTGAACAAAACAGTGCGATGCGCAAAATAGCGCGAGTGATAAACTGCACAAAACAGTGCGATGCGCAAAATAGCGCGAGTGATAAACTGCACAAAACAGTGCGATGCGCAAAATAGCGCGAGTGATAAACTGCACAAAACAGTGCGATGCGCAAAATAGCGCGAGTGATAAACTGCACAAAACAGTGCGATGCGCAAAATTAGCGCGAGTGATAAACTGCACAAAACAGTTGCGCAAAATAGCGCGAGTGTAAACTGAACAAAACAGTGCGATGCGCAAAATAGCGCGAGTGATAAACTGCACAAAACAGTGCGATGCGCAAAATAGCGCGAGTGATAAACTGCACAAAACAGTGCGATGCGCAAAATAGCGCGAGTGTGTAAACTGCACAAAACAGTGCGATGCGCAAAAATAGCGCGAGTGATAAACTGCACAAAACAGTGCGATGCGCAAAATAGCGCGAGTGATAAACTGCACAAAACAGTTGCGCAAAATAGCGCGAGTGTAAACTGAACAAAACAGTGCGATGCGCAAAATAGCGCGAGTGATAAACTGCACAAAACAGTGCGATGCGCAAAATAGCGCGAGTGTAAACTGCACAAAACAGTGCGATGCGCAAAATAGCGCGAGTGATAAACTGCACAAAACATTGCGATGCGCAAAATAGCGCGAGTGATAAACTGCACAAAACAGTTGCGCAAAATAGCGCGAGTGTAAACTGAACAAAACAGTGCGATGCGCAAAATAGCGCGAGTGATAAACTGCACAAAACAGTGCGATGCGCAAAATAGCGCGAGTGATAAACTGCACAAAACAGTGCGATGCGCAAAATAGCGCGAGTGATAAACTGCACAAAACATTGCGATGCGCAAAATAGCGCGAGTGATAAACTGCACAAAACAGTGCGATGCGCAAAATAGCGCGAGTGAAACTGCACAAAACAGTTGCGCAAAATAGCGCGAGTGATAAACTGCACAAAACAGTGCGATGCGCAAAATAGCGCGAGTGATAAACTGCACAAAACAGTGCGATGCGCAAAATAGCGCGAGTGATAAACTGCACAAACAGTGCGATGCGCAAAATAGCGCGAGTGATAAACTGCACAAAACAGTTGCGCAAAATAGCGCGAGTGTAAACTGCACAAAACAGTGCGGTGCGCAAAATAGCGCGAGTGATAAACTGCACAAAACAGTGCGATGCGCAAAATAGCGCGAGTGATAAACTGCACAAAACAGTGCGATGCGCAAAATAGCGCGAGTGTAAACTGCACAAAACAGTGCGATGCGCAAAATAGCGCGAGTGATAAACTGCACAAAACAGTGCGATGCGCAAAATAGCGCGAGTGATAAACTGAACAAAACAGTGCGATGCGCAAAATAGCGCGAGTGATTAAACTGCACAAAACAGTGCGATGCGCAAATAGCGCGAGTGATAAACTGCACAAAACAGTGCGATGCGCAAAAAGCGCGAGTGATAAACTGCACAAAACAGTGCGATGCGCAAAATAGCGCGAGTGATAAACTGCACAAAACAGTGCGATGCGCAAAATAGCGCGAGTGATAAACTGCACAAAACAGTGCGATGCGCAAAATAGCGCGAGTGATAAACTGCACAAAACAGTGCGATGCGCAAAATAGCGCGAGTGTAAACTGCACAAAACAGTGCGATGCGCAAAATAGCGCGAGTGATAAACTGCACAAAACAGTGCGATGCGCAAAATAGCGCGTGATAAACTGCACAAAACAGTGCGATGCGCAAAATAGCGCGAGTGTAAACTGCACAAAACAGTGCGATGCGCAAAATAGCGCGAGTGATAAACTGCACAAAACAGTGCGATGCGCAAAATAGCGCGAGTGATAAACTGCACAAAACAGTGCGATGCGCAAAATGCGCGAGTGATAAACTGCACAAAACAGTGCGATGCGCAAAATAGCGCGAGTGTAAACTGCACAAAACAGTGCGATGCGCAAAATAGCGCGAGTGTAAACTGCACAAAACAGTGCGATGCGCAAAATAGCGCGAGTGATAAACTGCACAAAACAGTGCGATGCGCAAAAGCGCGAGTGATAAACTGCACAAAACAGTGCGATGCGCAAAATAGCGCGAGTGATAAACTGCACGTAAATGACAATAGTGCGATGCGCAAAATAGCGCGAGTGATAAACTGCACAAAACAGTGCGATGCGCAAAATAGCGCGAGTGTAAACTGCACAAAACAGTGCGATGCGCAAAATAGCGCGAGTGATAAACTGCACAAAACAGTGCGATGCGCAAATAGCGCGAGTCGATAAACTGCACAAAACAGTGCGATGCGCAAAATAGCGCGAGTGATAAACTGCACAAAACAGTGCGATGCGCAAAATAGCGCGAGTGATAAACTGCACAAAACAGTGCGATGCGCAAAATAGCGCGAGTGTAAACTGCACAAAACAGTGCGATGCGCAAAATAGCGCGCGAGTGTAAACTGCACAAAACAGTGCGATGCGCAAAATAGCGCGAGTGATAAACTGCACAAACAGTGCGATGCGCAAATAGCGCGAGTGTAAACTGCACAAAACAGTGCGATGCGCAAAATAGCGCGAGTGATAAACTGCACAAAACAGTGCGATGCGCAAAATAGCGCGAGTGATAAACTGCACAAAACAGTGCGATGCGCAAAATAGCGACGAGTGTAAACTGCACAAAACAGTGCGATGCGCAAATAGCGGAGTGTAAACTGCACAAAACAGTGCGATGCGCAAAATAGCGCGAGTGTAAACTGCACAAACAGTGCGATGCGCAAAATAGCGCGAGTGTAAACTGCACAAAACAGTGCGATGCGCAAAATAGCGCGAGTGATAAACTGCACAAAACAGTGCGATGCGCAAAAAGCGCGAGTGATAAACTGCACAAAACAGTGCGATGCGCAAAATAGCGCGAGTGATAAACTGCACAAAACAGTGCGATGCGCAAAATAGCGCGAGTGATAAACTGCACAAAACAGTGCGATGCGCAAAATAGCGCGAGTGTAAACTGCACAAAACAGTGCGATGCGCAAAATAGCGCGAGTGATAAACTGCACAAAACAGTGCGATGCGCAAAATAGCGCGAGTGATAAACTGCACAAAACAGTGCGATGCGCAAAATAGCGCGAGTGTAAACTGCACAAAACAGTGCGATGCGCAAAATAGCGCGAGTGATAAACTGCACAAAACAGTGCGATGCGCAAAATAGCGCGAGTGTAAACTGCACAAAACAGTGCGATGCGCAAAATAGCGCGAGTAACTGCACAAAACAGTGCGATGCGCAAAATAGCGCGAGTGATAAACTGCACAAAACAGTGCGATGCGCAAATAGCGCGAGTGATAAACTGCACAAAACAGGCGATGCGCAAAATAGCGCGAGTGTAAACTGCACAAAACAGTGCGATGCGCAAAATAGCGCGAGTGTAAACTGCACAAAACAGTGCGATGCGCAAAATAGCGCGAGTGATAAACTGCACAAAACAGTGCGATGCGCAAAATAGCGCGAGTGATAAACTGCACAAAACAGTGCGATGCGCAAATAGCGCGAGTGATAAACTGCACAAAACAGGCGATGCGCAAAATAGCGCGAGTGATAAACTGCACAAAACAGTGCGATGCGCAAAATAGCGCGAGTGTAACTGCACAAAACAGTGCGATGCGCAAAATAGCGCGAGTGTAAACTGCACAAAACAGTGCGATGCGCAAAATAGCGCGAGTGATAAACTGCACAAAACAGTGCGATGCGCAAAATAGCGCGAGTGTAAACTGCACAAAACAGTGCGATGCGCAAAATAGCGCGAGTGATAAACTGCACAAAACAGTGCGATGCGCAAAATAGCGCGAGTGTAACTGCACAAAACAGTGCGATGCGCAAAATAGCGCGAGTGATAAACTGCACAAAACAGTGCGGATGCGCAAAATAGCGCGAGTGATAAACTGCACAAACAGTGCGATGCGCAAAATAGCGCGAGTGATAAACTGCACAAAACAGTGCGATGCGCAAAATAGCGCGAGTGATAAACTGCACAAAAGCAGTGCGATGCGCAAAATAGCGCGAGTGATAAACTGCACAAAACAGTGCGATGCGCAAAATAGCGCGAGTGATAAACTGCACAAAACAGTGCGATGCGCAAATAGCGTCGAGTCGATAAACTGCACAAAACAGTGCGATGCGCAAAATAGCGCGAGTGTCCACAAAAAACAATGCGCAATTATGCTAAAAAACAAGTGTGCGATGCGCAAAAGTAGCGCGAGTGATAAACTGCACAAAACAGCTGCGATGCGCAAAATAGCGCGAGTGATAAACTGCACAAAACAGTGCGATGCGCAAAATAGCGCGAGTGTAACTGCACAAAACAGTGCGATGCGCAAAATAGCGCGAGTGATAAACTGCACAAAACAGTGCGATGCGCAAAATAGCCGAGTGATAAACTGCACAAAACAAGTGCGATGCGCAAAATAGCGCGAGTGATAAACTGCACAAAACAGTGCGATGCGCAAAATAGCGCGAGTGTAAACTGCACAAAACAGTGCGATGCGCAAAATAGCGCGAGTGTAAACTGCACAAAACAGTGCGATGCGCAAAATAGCGCGAGTGATAAACTGCACAAAACAGTGCGATGCGCAAAATAGCGCGAGTGATAAACTGCACAAAACAGTGCGATGCGCAAAATAGCGCGAGTGATAAACTGCACAAAACAGTGCGATGCGCAAAATAGCGCGAGTGATAAACTGCACAAAACAGTGCGATGGCGCAAAATAGCGCGAGTGTAAACTGCACAAAAAGTGCGATGCGCAAAATAGCGCGAGTGATAAACTGCACAAAAGTGCGATCGAAAATAGCGCGAGTGTAACTGCACAAAACAGTGCGATGCGCAAAATAGCGCGAGTGATAAATGCACAAAACGAGGGTGTCGATGCGCAAAATAGCGCGAGTGTAAACTGCACAAAACAGAGTGCGAGTGCTGCACAAAATAGCGCGAGTGTAAACTGCACAAAACAGTGCGATGCGCAAAAATAGCAGCGAGTGATAAACTGCACAAAACAGTGCGATGCGCAAAATAGCGCGAGTGATGACAAAAATAGCATAAAAGCACAAAACAGTGCGATGCGCAAAAACGCTAAATAAGACGAGTGATAAACTGCACAAAACAGTGCGATGCGCAAAATAGCGCGAGTGATAAACTGCACAAAACAGTGCGATGCGCAAAATAGCGCGAGTGATAAACTGCACAAAACAGTGCGATGCGCAAAATAGCGCGAGTGATAAACTGCACAAAATAGTGCGATGCGCAAATGCGTGAGTGAACTGCACAAAACATGACATTGCGCGAGTGATAAACTGCACAAAACAGTGCGATGCGCAAAATAGCGCGAGTGTAAACTGCACAAAACAGTGCGATGCGCAAAATAGCGCGAGTGATAAACTGCACAAAACAGTGCGATGCGCAAAATAGCCGAGTGATAAACTGCACAAAACAGTGCGATGCGCAAATAGCGCGAGTGATAAACTGCACAAAACAGGCGATGCGCAAAATAGCGCGAGTGATAAACTGCACAAAACAGTGCGATGCGCAAAATAGCGCGAGTGTAACTGCACAAAACAGTGCGATGCGCAAAATAGCGCGAGTGATAAACTGCACAAAACAGTGCGATGCGCAAAATAGCGCGAGTGTAAACTGCACAAAACAGTGCGATGCGCAAAATAGCGCGAGTGATAAACTGCACAAAACAGTGCGATGCGCAAAATAGCGCGAGTGATAAACTGACACAAAACAGTGCGATGCGCAAAATAGCGCGAGTGTAAACTGCACAAAACAGTGCGATGCGCAAAATAGCGCGAGTGTAAACTGCACAAAACAGTGCGATGCGCAAAATAGCGCGAGTGAGTGATAAACTGCACAAAAGCAGTGCGATGCGCAAAAGCGCGAGTGATAAACTGCACAAAACAGTGCGATGCGCCAAAATAGCGCGAGTGATAAACTGCACAAAAACAGTGCGATGCGCAAAAACGCGCGAGTGATAAACTGCACAAAACAGTGCGATGCGCAAAATAGCGCGAGTGTAAACTGCACAAAACAGTGCGATGCGCAAATAGCGCGAGTGATAAACTGCACAAAACAGTGCGATGCGCAAAATAGCGCGAGTGATAAACTGCACAAAACAGTGCGATGCGCAAAATAGCGCGAGTGATAAACTGCACAAAACAGTGCGATGCGCAAAATAGCGCGAGTGATAAACTGCACAAAACAGTGCGATGCGCAAAATAGCGCGAGTGTAAACTGCACAAAACAGTGCGATGCGCAAAATAGCGCGAGTGATAAACTGCACAAAACAGTGCGACTGCGCAAAATAGCGCGAGTGATAAACTGCACAAAACAGTGCGATGCGCAAAATAGCGCGAGTGATGCACAAAAACAGTGCTATGCAAAACAGTGCGATGCGCAAAATAGCGATGTAACTGCACAAAACGGGCGAGGCAAAATGCGCGAGTGTAAACTGCACAAAACAGTGCGATGCGCAAAATACGCGCGAGTGATAAACTGCACAAAACAGTGACGATGCGCAAAATAGCGCGAGTGTAAACTGCACAAAACAGTGCGATGCGCAAAGATAGCGCGAGTGATAAACTGCAAACAAAAGCAGTGCGATGCGCAAGCAATAGCGCGAGTGATAAACTGCACAAAACTAGTGCGGATGCGCAAAATAGCGCGAGTGTAAACTGCACAAAACAGTGCGCATGCGCGCAAAATAGCGCGAGTGATAAACTGCACAAAACAGTGCGATGCGCAAAATAGCGCGAGTGTGTAAACTGCACAAAACAGTGCGATGCGCAAAATAGCGCGAGTGATAAACTGCACAAAACAGTGCGATGCGCAAAATAGCGCGAGTGATAACTGCACAAAACAGTGCGATGCGCAAAATAGCGCGAGTGATAAACTGCACAAACAGTGCGATGCGCAAAATAGCGCGAGTGATAAACTGCACAAAACAGTGCGATGCGCAAAATAGCGCGAGTGTAAACTGCACAAAACAGTGCGATGCGCAAAATAGCGCGAGTGTAAACTGCACAAAACAGTGCGATGCGCAAATAGCGCGAGTGATAAACTGCACAAAACAGTGCGATGCGCAAAATAGCGCGAGTGTAAACTGCACAAAACAGTGCGATGCGCAAAATAGCGCGAGTGTAAACTGCACAAAACAGTGCGATGCGCAAATAGCGCGAGTGATAAACTGCACAAAACAGTGCGATGCGCAAAATAGCGCGAGTGATAAACTGCAAAAAACAGTGCGATGCGCAAAATAGCGCGAGTGATAAACTGCACAAAACAGTGCGATGCGCAAAATAGCGCGAGTGTAAACTGCACAAAACAGTGCGATGCGCAAATAGCGCGAGTGTAAACTGCAACAACAAGTGCGATGCGCAAAATAGCCGCGAGTGATAAACTGCACAAAACAGTGCGATGCGCAAAATAGCGCGAGTGATAAACTGCACAAAACAGTGCGATGCGCAAAATAGGCGAGTGATAAACTGCACAAAACAGTGCGATGCGCAAAATAGCGCGAGTGATAAACTGCACAAAACAGTGCGATGCGCAAATAGCGCGAGTGATAAACTGCACAAAACAGTGCGATGCGCAAAATAGCGCGAGTGATAAACTGCACAAAACAGTGCGATGCGCAAAATAGCGCGAGTGTAAACTGCACAAAACAGTGCGATGCGCAAAATAGCGCGAGTGTAAACTGCACAAAACAGTGCGATGCGCAAACATAGCGCGAGTGATAACTGCACAAAACAGTGCGATGCGCAAAATAGCGCGAGTGTAAACTGCACAAAACAGTGCGATGCGCAAAATAGCGCGAGTGTAAACTGCACAAAACAGCGATGCGCAAATGCTGTAGACACCCCATTTTTGACCGTACCTCTAAGACTGATCGTCACCGTTGACGCCGTGATTTGCATACCGTGTGTCTCGTTGAGAGTTCCCAGGTCGCGGCCGTAGCGCCTCTGCCTCACGGACTCCGAACTCTCTTTGTGCCTTCCTGTTTTGCGAACCGGACTCGATTTTCTCTGTTTTCTTTCCTGAGGGAGGGAGAGGTCTAGTAGACCATCTCTCAGTGGCCGTGGACTACATTTCGTGGCCGTAGGCCATTTTGCCCATTTCGGAGCCCGGTTCCCGATTTTCGGAGCCGTCAGGCCGTGTGCCTCGGTTCGGGACCACCCAACCATCTCCGATTCCTCCGGTTTTTGGCTTGCATCTCATTTACTCCCTTTCGAGGGACATTGGGTCTTAGATACCCACTTCCGGCCGAACCCACTTTCGGTGCTTAACGGCCTATTTTCGGGACCCCGAACTGCGTGTTTTGTCCCCGAATATTCGTTTTGCATCGGTTTTCGTTCATTTTTGGCAGGTACCTCTGTTTTATCATAAGGAAGTCACTGGAGGGTGGGAGGCTAGTAATTGTCTCAACAAGCAGTTTATGCTCTTCCGGCGCCCCCGGCGCCCGTTTTTCTCACTTCCGGGCTAATGTTGACCACCCTAGGGCCATTTTCTTCAAACTAAAACCACATATTTGTGTTGTACACACATGGGAGGACCCTAAAAACATATGGCGGCCAGTAATTCTCATTAACCTTTTGACCCCTCTTTGAATTGGCCTATTCTCTCTCCTGTTCAGAGTTGTCAAATTTGAACACAGGTCTTGTTCAGCACACATGGGAGGCCACCAATGTGTGGTGGCCGGCCATGTAATTCAAGTGTCCATTTTTACCCCTTGGCCGGCCGGCCATAGGGGGTGCCGGCCGGCCACTGCAGAAAAAAGTGCCTAGCCGGCCATGCTCCTTGGGATGTGTCCTTACAGCTGCACAGCTGTTTCCCCCAGAAAGATCTGTATCCGGGGGATATTTTGGAGGAATACTTAGGTGCATTTCCCTCCACTTTTAACCCTCCTTTGTCCAATAACAGCAGCTCCAACATGGTAGAAGGGGTGAGAAAACATGGCTCAAGCATACATACCACATATCTTTATCCATCTCTCTCAAAATCTTGAAGTTTTGGGTGCCTTTGTCATCATCATCAGCACTACCATCACCACTCCATTTCAGCAACAAGGAGAGGTTCTTGAAGGCTTAGAAGCAACATTTCTCAAGCCAAGAAGCAAAGAAAGAAAGGTCTTCAAGGTAAGTCTCAAATCCCCTTTTACACCAACTTCTTGCCTCATTTCTTAGCCTGTTTGCTCACTGTTTTGAGCTCCGACCAATACTGAAAGTGGTCCTCTTTTGAGCTATTCTGATGTTTGTTCAAGGCTCAACTCTGTTTGAGCCCTCCATCTTGCACTTCTTTCAATATCCTCTTATATGCCATTATTGCATTGAATATTTGCCTATGTGTGATCTGAATTGGAGCATCTCATGAACTGATATTGTGCTTATTTTGAGGCCCTCTTCAACATTGAAGAAGGCTCAACCTTGTTCATGCTCCATATGCCACTTGCTTTAAATCCATGTTTTACCTTTGTTTTTGCATGCTTTTTCTAGCCTATGAGTGATCTGTTTTCGAGCATAATGTAAACTGTGAGTGGCCTGTTTTGAGCCCCTCTTCAACATTGAAGAAGGGTTCAACCCGTTTGGCCCCTACCATGCACTTGCTTCATAATCTCTCATATTTACCGTAAAATTGTATGATTTGTTTGACTCACATGTAGTCTGTTTTGGAGAATGTCATGAACTGTGAGTAAGCTTGTTTGTGTCCCTCTACAACATTGTAGAAGGGATCAACCTTGTTGGGGGTCTCCATGCTATACTTGTCATTATACCCTCTTTGACCCCATTTTGCATGCTTTTTAAGCTTATTCTAGCTTCTGTTTTCGGCCATCATCAGAACTAGAAAGAGTCATATTTTGATCTTATCGACATATTCATTAAGGATCTTTTCTGGTTTGATGAATTTTTGGGGTACCTCATGTATATAGCCTTGTGTATCCTAGAACTTGCATGACATTTTTAGCATGTTTTCATACTGAGTTGGGGGATGTCATCTACTGTAAATGTTCATATTTTTAGTCCCTCATCAGTGTTGTAGAAGGTACTTTTCCATTCGAGCATTGCATGTATCACTTGCTTCAATACCCCTCTCTTGGCTCGTATTTTTGCATGCTATTGTTGCCTATCTATGCTTGCTATTTAGCCCTTTTGTGACTGAAAAATGCTATTTTGGGGCTGCCTTGCTACTGTTTGCATGTCATGTACCAATTACGCATGTTTAGTATGGCTGTAGGCCATTTCGGGTGCTTAATATCGCATTTCGGGACCATCCCGTGCATTTTGGTGTCATTTCCCCACCTTTCGGGACTGTTTTGCATCATTTGTGAGTGCTGAAATTCCATTTGCATGTTTTCATATCATTTCCATGTCATTTCATGCCTTACAGACATCGCCTCGGTTTGCGCGCCCGTGTGCACGCATTTCGAGGCATTTCATTCTCAATCTCTCGGCTTCTTATGTGAGCGTGGTTGAGGCCCTCTCATGTTGTTATAGGTCCAATTTGGATTTGGAGTGCCATTTCATGCTTTATATCATTGCCTCGGTTTGCGTGCTGTGGGCACGCATTTCGAGGCACTTCATTCTCATCCGACGGCCTCCCGTGTGAGTGTGGCTGAGGCTCTCTCATGTTGTTATA
>JAPPVO010001021.1:0-18841 GCA_030407325.1 Camellia japonica | reverse complement strand
AATGGCCGCTCGAGCGTGAAATGCTAGCCCCCAGCACTTTTGCAACATTGTCGTCCGCTCGAGCGGGGAGAATCACGCTTGAGCGTCTAAGGCATATCTCTGACCCTCAGCTCGAGCGTCTGAATTAGCGCTCGAGCGTGAATATGAGGTAACCAGTACTTTTCCAGGCCATGGGGGTCCGCTCGAGCGGCGGAATCCACGTTCGAGCAGGGACCCCTGTTTCAAAAATTTTGTAAAGGTGTTCTGTGTTTCATTTTCCGTTCTCTTTCACTTCCAAACACTCTTAGGCATACATTAAACATTATGAATGAATTAAAAGAATAAGAAAGAAGCCTGAGAGGGATATATAGATTAAGAACGGATTGAATCAATTGTGACCCATATGTGTTATGTAATGTGTAGGGTCGAGCTCCAAGGCAAATCCACCGGCAGAACACTATGAGTAATATCTTAGTAAAGATATTTGAAGTATGTTATTTGTCCAATTGCTTATTTCCATGTAAGTCTTATAAGTTTGCTAAATTGAATTGTGGACAAATATTTGTTATGCCATATGATTGGGCCGAAGGCCGTTTGACATGAATAATTGGGCCAAAGGCCGTCGGACACCGTTTGACATGAAAGATTGGGCCAAAGGCCGTCGGACACCGTTTGACATGAACAATTGGGCCAAAGGCCGTCAAACACCATTTGACATAAATGATTGGGCCAAAGGCGGTCGGACGTCAATGATTTGGGCTTAAGGCCGCTTGATAAGGAACGAAGTGGGCCAGGAGCCGTTTGATATGTTTGGCCTTGAATCACCTAATGTACTAAACAATGCACTAAACAGAATTCTAAATGGGCCCAAGGCCGTTTGATATATGTGAATCTCATTCGTGTACTTTCTTTATTTGATATTATTCACTGGACTTTTGCTCACACTCATTCATGTGTATATAGGTGAGCCAAGAGATGTCCAAACCCAACCTCGGTGAAATATGTGAGAACAGTCAAGATTTTTGAAGGGTCAGCCCAAATGTCTCACGGATGAGACTCATCTTCGCCTCTTTTGTTCTTTTGCTATAATTTTGCTATATTGGCGAAAACGTTGGATTACCTTTGTATATAAACTTTGGGTTTGATTGACCTAGACTTGAATGATCCTGTGTGCATAGAACTTTGAGTTATTTTCCTTTTGATGTGAGTTATTAATGAATGTATGTGAAATGTTAGGATGTGCCCTGTAGGCACGGCTCTATGGACATAATTTTTGAATTGCTTCTATTTGGCCCCTTAACTCTGATGGAGTATATTTTATGTTGTTTGACGCCGCAAGTAATCCCTTGATTACTAGCCAGTTATGACCTTAATCCATAGGGGCGGGTTCGAGTCATGACACTAGTGATCCGAGATTACAAAAAGCCAACTTACAAAGATTCACACAACAAAGTATACATATGGGGCATACATGTGCGGAAGCATAAATTTAAATCTAATTAGCCCATAAGAGCTGTGCATAGATTAAATGTAACGCCCCCAAAATATAACCATAAGTTCAACGCAAATATATATGAATAACTGCATGAATCAAAGTGTAAAGTTCTTTCATTTCATAATGTTAATAGTACAAAAGAGTTTAGCATAAATAAATGTCCTATAGGCTTACACATTTCCAAGTCTTAGCTTGGTTATAACAAAAATGAGACTAGCTCATACAATTTAAGCCCTAGGCTATACAAAAAGTGAAACAAAACAAAGAAGCTCTTGCTTCCCAAAAGTCCCTCCAATGCTATTACCTTAGTGGAGGCATGCCATCAGCACCTGAAAATGGTTTTTAAAAAGTTTTTGAGAGAGAGAAGAATGAAAAAGTGATATAAAATGTCGTTTTCGCGATCTGATATATGCACAGTCCACTTGAGCGGGAGATTTGACGCTCGAGCGTCAGACACAATAAGTTGTTCCGTTCGAGTGCAAAAAAGGCCGCTTGAGCGCCAAGACACAACAAACGCTCACTACTCGAGCACAAGAATTTGCCGCTCAAGCATAGAAAACACACATCCAGAAGTTTTGCAGACAACAATCCAATGCTCGAGCGTAGGAAAGGCCGCTCGAGAGTAGAAAACACTCTCTCAGTAGTTTTACAGACCTGCAAAGTACTGAGAGTTCACAAAGCCCGCTTGAGCTCGAGAAGTGCCGCTCGAGCGGAGGAGCAAAGATTACAAAGCCCGCTCGAGCGCAAGAATGGCCGCTCGAGCGGAGAAGAAAAATCTGGGCAACAAAGGTTTGGAAAAACAACCAACCAACCTGTCCCAAACGCACAACTACAATCTAATAACCAAAATAGAAAGGAGACAAGGGAAACAAGATATGAATCACCATTCAAAACCATACAAACCCGAGTCCGAAATTCAACAAGTGACGGGTCAAAATCGGAATCGCTATAACCTACTCCCCTTAAAGAATTTTGTCCCCAAAATTACAAATCAAGTTCAAAATCATCATTAGACCATTCATAACAATGTTATTCTCACAAATTCAATACCATGACCCATTCTCTGGTCATCCATTCTCATCAACTCGATACACAAGTCCCACATTAAAATGAAATTTACAATTTCCCAAAGCATTTACAATGTTTAATCAAAATCCGAGTTTTCCAAAATTTTCACAATATATACAATGTCTTTATATTTCATTTACATAATAAAATCTCAACATAAAATTTAAACATCAACAAATAAGTCTGGATATCTCTCTCGGACTTCCAATTCACGTTCCCAAGTTACTTCCTCAACTCCGTGATTTTCCACAATACCTTAACCAAAGGAATGGTCTTACCTCACAAAACTTGATCCTGGGTATCCAAGACTCTCACCAGTCTCTCCTCATACGAGGCATCCTCATATACCTCTAAGTCGGTCTA
The DNA here is from genome assembly GCA_030407325.1 of Camellia japonica. Lineage (NCBI taxonomy): Eukaryota > Viridiplantae > Streptophyta > Magnoliopsida > Ericales > Theaceae > Camellia > Camellia japonica. The sequence goes on along the minus strand of JAPPVO010001021.1, from coordinate 15,936 downwards.
ATCCAACACATGTGATAGATCCGACTCATACTTTCGAAGCATGCTAATGTGAAACACATCGTGAACCCCGGAAAGCTGTGGTGGTAACGCCAAACGGTAAGCAACATCTCCGATCCGCTCAAGGATCTCAAAAGGGCCAATAAACCGAGGGGACAACTTCCCACTCTTCCCAAATCTCATCAATCCCTGTCTAGGTGATATCTTCAAGAACACATGGTCTCCTACCTCAAAAGACAAGGGTCTCCTCCTACAATCAGCATAACTTTTCTGGCGACTCTAAGCTGTAACCAATTTCTTACGAATAAAAGCTACCTTCTTCGTCATTTCCCGAACTAACTCTAGGCCCAACAAAGGTGCATCACCCACCTCGATCCAACACACTGGAGATCTACACGGTCAGCCATATAGGGCCTCAAATGGTGCCATGCCAATACTCGGTTGAAAACTGTTGTTATAGGTAAACTCCACTAAGGGCAAGTGTCTCTCCCATGACCCTTTTAAAACCAAAGACACAATCTCGAAGCATATCTTCAAGGATCTTAATGGTACGCTCGGACTGCCCATCAGTCTGAGGGTGATACGCTGTGCTAAAAATCAGTCTAGTGCCCAAGGCACTCTACAAGCTCTACCACAATCGAGCTCTAAAACGTGGATCTCTATCTGAAACGATCGTTATATGGACCCCGTGCAACCTCACTATGTCCCTAATGTAAAGGTCGACAAGATAGTCTACCGAATCGCTCACGCGCATGGCTATAAAGTGCACCAACTTGGTCAACCGGTCAACTATCACCCAAATGGCATCACTACCCTTTTGAGTCCTTGGAAGGCTCACAACAAAATCCATCATGACAAGCTCCCACTTCCATTTGGCTATAGGCAAGGGTTGCAACAAACCCACTAGCCTCTGATGCTCAGCTTTCACTTGCTGACAAGTAAGGCATTTCGATACAAACACAGCTACATCCTTCTTCATATCTCTCCTCCAAAACTGGCAACTAGGGTCGTGATACATCTTTGTGCCTCCTGGATGCACCGCAAGGCGTGAATGTTGAAACTCTCAGAGTACTTCCTCTCGGCCAGACTCCGGTACAAACAAACGGTCACAGTATCTCACACTCTAGTCGGGATATACGGTCAAGCCTCTTTCTACCTTCTCATTGGAAATCTTCTCTCGGAAGGATTCCACCTCCAAGTCACCCTTCTGTGCTTCTAACACTCGACTCACAAGTTTAGGTTGTGCAACCACTGAAAATAAGTTGGCAGACTCAACAGACTTGCCTAGTCACAAGTCAAATTCACCAAGAATACCCAACATCTCCCATTCTCGGATGGCGACAAAAGCCATAGTGCTAATAGACTTTCTACTCAAGGCATCGGCCACTACATTGGCCTTCCTAGGATGATAATGCAACTCAAAGTCATAGTCTTCTATGAACTCCATCCACCTTCTCTGCCTCAAATTCAAGTCTTTCTGAGTAAACAGATACTTCAGACTCTTGTGATCAGAAAATAACTCAAATTTCTCACCATACAGATAATGCCTCCAAATCTTCAAGGCAAATATCAACGCTGCTAACTCTAGATCATGGGTAAGGTAACTGGAGCAGTGGTCTAACCTTGAGCTCTTGAAATGACTTCTCACAGGTCTCATTCCACACAAACTTAACTCTCTTCCTTGTCAGTCTGGTTAACAGTGAGGCTAATCTAGAGAAGTCCTTCACAAATCTTCGATAATACCCGACCAACCCCAAGAAACTACGGATCTCAAAAGCATTCTCAGGTTGTGTCCAATCCTGTACTGCCTCTATCTTGGATGAATCTACAGTCACCCCTTCCCCGGATACCACATGGCCTAAGAACTTAACTTCCCTCAACCAAATTCACATTTCCCAAACTTAGCATATAGATTATGAGTTCTAAGCAACTCAAGCACTACTCACAAGTGTTCCTCATGTTCCTCCTCAGAGGCTGAATAAATCAAGATGTTGTCCACAAAGACAACCACAAAACGGTCTAGAACTCACAGAAGATCCGATTCATCAAATCCATAAACACCGCTGGAGCATTAGTTAGGCTAAAAGGCATTACTAGGAACTCATAATGGCCATACCACGTACAGAATGCTGTCTTCGAGATATCCTCCTCCCTTACCCTCAACTGGTGATAACTCGATCTCGGTCTATCTTAGAGAAACAACAAGACCCCTTTAACTGATCAAACAAATCATCTATACGAGGCATTGGGTACTTGTTCTTAACAGTTACCCAGTTTAACTTTTGGTAATCTACACAAAGTCGCAACGCTCCATCTTTCTTTTTAGCAAAGAGAGCCGGTGCTCCCCAAGGTGAAGTACTAGGGCAGATAAAACCCTTATCTAACAATTCCTGGAGTTGAATCTTCAACTCACTCAACTCAGCAAGTGCAAACCTATATGGAGCCATAGAGATCGGTGCCAGAATAGAGAACTCGATTTCTTAGTGAGGTGGTAAACTAGTAAGATCCTCGGAAAAGACATCCGGATATTCACAAACCACCCTTGGCAACTCAACCCGATCCTCATCACACTCACTACTTAAAAAGATAGCAAGGAGATAACTAAGTTCACTCCGCCCTCGTGGATCGTACACCGGTGATAAGACTCTATCAACCCAGTCCCCCAAGAAATAAAAGCAATCACCGCTCAAGGTACATACAGTAACCCTCTGACGGTAACAATCTATAACAGCCCAGTATGACGATAACCAGACCATATCCAAAATAACATCAAAACTAGTCATATCAAACAATACGAATGCAAAAGGTAATCGACGACCAGCAACCTCAATGTCACAACCCCGACATCAATGTTTCAAGATAACCTCACCACCAATAGGTGACTCTACACAAATAGGAGATGCTAATTGTGCCAACTCCAACCCCAAAACCAATGCAAATGCAGACGAGATAAAAGAATGGGATGCATCTATATCAATCAACACATTAGCAACTGAATCACAAAACAAAAAATACCTCTCACTACCAAAAGCGCTGGTACAAGATCTGGCGCGGTAATAGTTTACACACGCCCTGTAGGTCTGTAACATGCTCGCCAGGGGACCTCGATGCTACAGTTCGGACTCAGTTAGTGTCGGTTCTAAATCATGAACCAAAGAGTCCATCTCTGGCAAATCATTTGAGAAAACAGATTTTTTTGAAAAGTAGTGCCAAACATGGACTGCTTTGCCAGATACAGAGTCGCCACCTAAATATTTTTAAAATGGGAAATTTAGGAAACCCTGACTCGGCGCCGAAGGCCACGTGTCCGTCATCACCAAATGTCTTGGCTCGGGAGCTTGGGTACGATCGGGGAAGGTCAGCTATGAGCACCCCCTTTCGCCCGGTCCGAAGACCGGCCTCTACTAACCGTGATATCCGATTTTGAAAACGTTACGTGTTCTTATTCCGGTTATTAGCCTAGAATTTCTATGTTATGCGCACAGCAAACAAGTATAGACTAGGTTGCCTAATTTGGAAATAAGCATTGCATATCCGTTCGTTTTGAAAAACGTTTCGGAATTTGCTACTCGCAAGTAGGCTAAAACACGGATTTCAACGAGTTTTTCCAACTCAAGCAATCCAACCTCCACCCACAGGCATTCAAACAGTTCATCTCATATAAGCATTTAGCCACATGGTAATCATACTGTCATGTTAACATTCACACGCATGCGATATGCTAAAGCATAAATACTTACATCGTACTCCGTGCCAAAACAATAAACCAGTTAGCAAACATGCATGTCCTAGTTCATGTTAAAGTGACTAATGCACCGCATGCAATGATGTAATCTAGACAGGCTCGGCTATCCTAAGCATGGCATGTGGAATGCAGTCATTCGGTGCACGTATTCAAGTTAGGTTTTGGAGATACAATGCGGTTTGTATGATGTACCGAGCCCGGTGCATGTCAACAAATGTATGGATGCACGCATGCATTGCATAAGGTATGCTAAAATAAACGTGCCCTAATCTACCATCATAAGCAGGTAAATAAAAGGGAGAAAGAAGTGGGGGTTGGAAGACATGCACACCACTCACACACGCTTATTACAGATTTGCCCTCGCCCGGAGGGACCGAAAGAATATACAAATTAATTAACTACGCAAGCTAATTAAATATTACAAATTAATTAAATTAACTAAACAAATTAATCAATCTAATTAAAGCAGTAAAGCCCTCGGGAAGCGGGTCAGATGCAGCACATGCTCGGAATCGCACTGCCATGCATAGTCTGCCTCTGTTTTCCCTGCTTTGCTCCTCTGAAAACTGCCAAAGTCTCAGGAATGACTAGGATGTGGCCATCGGCACAAAATAGATCCACCGGCCATTGATTGACTGCCGGTCGGCACTAAATACTGCCGGTCGGCAATAAGTTCCTGCAGAACCTGCAACTCACAGCAGCAGAGGGAGAAATCTTGCATGGCAATGCTATTCAAGCTATGTATGCACCAATCACATTCCCTATCATGTTAATGACTCAAGGGAGGATGTGCCTCGATTCTCGGGCCACCAATCACGCATTTCTATACATGGTGGCCTAAAGGATCAAGTGTGCACTTTCATGTCAAATGAAATGCAAACCATCAAACAAAATGAGGCCCAATTCCTATCACCAAATCAAGGAACAAGGCATGCATGTCTATGTGTGCAATCCTAAACATGTCAACTAGTATGCAACATGGGATGCAAACAAGAATGCTAGTACGCAAACGCACATACAAGGCGAGCATGCAAACCAAGCAAAGGGGTGGACTTAAACATGACTTAGGCAACTCCAAATAGGCCCAAAATCAGTGGCCAAAGTGCCCAAAAAGGAAGGCTAAGCACACACGCATACACGCACATGTTAAGGCACAAACCTAAGCATTAAACAAGCAACTCTCAAACACACTTGAAAGAGGCTAAACATGGACAATTGGCATGGAATGAAAAGCTTTAAAATCATGTCAAAATGTGGTGCCAAACCAACCCAAATGAGACAAGCATGAGCATGCAAGCATGGTCCAAATACTTGAGGCAAGTCATGAAGCCTTAAAGCACATTAGCATAACAAACATGGCATGCATTAAACAAACTAAAACAGATTTTTAGCATGTTAAAACAAGGCCAAAGGACTACTTAGATGGCATCTAAGTGGCTCAAATTCAAAGGCATGCACAATGGTCAAAACATAGGGCATACAACACATGCTCTCAAAGCAACAAAAAGGCAACTAAGGCAAGCGTATGAGCATGCCAAAGGGACTGAAATTACATGTTGGATGGTTCCAAACCACCAAAATGATGCAATCAACACATACTACACATTCACATACTTGAGGCATACAAGCCCGACAAGCCACAAATGCAAAGGAGCTACTAAGCATGCCAAAATCGATCCAAACAACTATGGACAGACCTAAAGCATGGCAAAATAAGCACAAAAATTCACAAGGCTAAGCCTAAAACATGCTCGAACAAAGGCTAACAACCTAAGGCATATTAAGGCAATTACAAGGCATTACATGGTAGTATGCTAAGCATGCATGGTACCAAAACCAACACACAACATGATTATATTATGGCATAAGAAGCATGAAATGCAGCCTAGACATGATCAACACACACTCTAACATAGGCTCCCTCAAGAGGCCAAAAATGGTCCCTTTCAAGGATAACAAGGAGAAGGGGTGGCCCTCCCCTTTTGGAGACTTCAAGGCACCATCTCCACCACTGAAATCCCTCAAGATTTCAGTGGTGAAGAGGCCCAAACACTAAAGTCTCGAAACTTGCAACAAAAGGCACAAAACAAGGGCCTTGCAAGGCCTAAGAGGGTCAAACTTCCCCAAAGCACAAAACACTCTTAATAAACTATCAGGAGGGCCTAAGAACAGAACTTTTTTATGTTTACACTAAACACAAAAACAGCTCTAAGATAGGTAGAAATAGGATGCAAAAATGGGGAATAAATGGGAAATTTCTTACCCTTGTAGACCACCTTCACAAATGATGCTCCAACAGACCTTCTTGGCTTGAATCCACCTCCAAAACACTCAAACAAGCCTCCAAGGGTCTCAAGTCCAAGAGATAGTGTGTTAGTGTGGTGTGTGTGAGCAAAAATGGCACAAACACACACTTATAGATAGAAAATATATCTAACTCTAACCCTAGAACTCAAGCTTTTCCAAAGCTGTCTAAAATGTCTAACAAGTGTCTAACCTCTATGCCAAGAGAAGACTCTCTCCTATATAGGCAATTCCCTCTTGTAAAGCTTACAAAAACAAGCCATTCAAGAGGGAAATCCCTCCATACACGTGTATGGAGGGGAATGGAGTGGGTGCCAGCTATCACAGCTGGCACAAAATATCTACAAAAAGTAGATGAACAGTGGTCGGCCACTCAAAATTGTCATTTTGACAAAATTTAGTGCCGACCGGCAACAAAGAGTGCCGACCGGCAATATATATTGCCGGTGGAAACAAAAACCAGCCGGTGGTGTGTGGGGATGCCTCACAAGGCATTCCCTGCCCCTCCAAGGCAAAACACAAGTGTTTGGTGCAAAACCAGACACAAAACGGTCGAGTTCGGAGATCTTGAGACAAAGCGCGTAGCCGAGAACTCCGGGAACTCCAAACGAACACAAACATGGATAATCACCGAGTGTTCAAACGGTGACGTCCAAGTCTTGAGGACGGTCAAAAATGGGGTGTCTACAGTTGCCCCTCTTTGACAGAACTCGAAAGTCATAACAATGACGGGAGTGAATGTCAAAGCCCAGAGACGACCCATTTTTGACAAGGCCGAAGACTTGGACAAACATGCAAGACAAACAAGGTATGCGCCCGAAGGCAGGGGCAAAATGCAACTGAAAATGCAAGAAGCTGAGCATAACTTATGATCATGCAAAGAAAGCTATAACGAAGCACACATGCAACAGTTTTAAGCTAGCATACACCAGACTACACTACAATGCAGAAAGGATGTAAGAGAATTATGCAATTCTCAATACGTCTCACTCGGAGGATACAATACCTGTGCGGCTCGTCCGGTTGCACCGGCCTCAAATGAGCCGTACATACAATATCGTGCCTGAAAAGAAAACAAACTTAACAGGTACAATGTCGTTAGCAACATGCATGACAATGCAATCGAAAGTGCGCGACAACGCACGCAGTGTGTATAGAAAAATAGCGGGATTGAACACATGTGAGTAAAGCTATGCACGCATGCAAGCAATGTGTATATAAAAGGAACTTGAACACATGTAAGTAAAGCAATGCACGCAATGTGTATATAAAGGAACTTGAACACATATAAGTAAAGCAATGCATGCATGCACGCAATGTGTATAAAAAAGGAACTTGAACACATATCAGTAAAGCAATGCACGCATGCACGCAATGTGTATAAAAAAGGAACTTGAACACATATCAGTAAAGCAATGCACGCATGCACGCAATGTGTATAAAAAGAGGAACTTGAACACATATAAGTAAAGCAATGCACGCATGCACGCAATGTGTATAAAAAGAGGAACTTGAACACATGTAAGTAAAGCAATGCACGCATGCACGCAATGTGTATAAAAAGGAGAAACTTGAACACATGTAAGTAAAGCAATGCACGCATGCACGCAATGTGTATATAAAAGGGGAACTTGAACACATGTAAGTAAAGCAATGCACGCATGCATGCAATGTGTATATAAAAGGAACTTGAACACATGTGAGTAAAGCAATGCACGCATGCACGCAATGTGTATATAAAAGGGGAACTTGAACACATGTAAGTAAAGCAATGCACTCATGCACGCAATGTGTATATAAAAGGAACTTGAACACATGTGAGTAAACCAATGCACGCATGCACGCAATGTGTATATAAAAGGGGAACTTGAACACATATCAGTAAAGCAATGCACGCATGCACGCAATGTGTATAAAAAGAGGAACTTGAACACATATAAGTAAAGCAATGCACGCATGCACGCAATGTGTATAAAAAGAGGAACTTGAACACATGTAAGTAAAGCAATGCACGCATGCACGCAATGTGTATAAAAAGGAGGAACTTGAACACATGTAAGTAAAGCAATGCACGCATGCACGCAATGTGTATAAAAAGAGGAACTTGAACACATATAAGTAAAGCAATGCACGCATGCACGCAATGTGTATAAAAAGGAACTTGAACACATATAAGTAAAGCAATGCACGCATGCACGCAATGTGTATAAAAAAGGAACTGAGACACGCATGCTAATGCAAATGACGACACGCATGCTAATGCAAATGACGACACGCATGCTAATGCAAATGAGGCACGCATGCCGATGAAGATGGGGGCACACATGCCAATGGAAATGAGGAGGCACACGTGCCTATGGAAATGATGGGGCACACGTGCCAATGCAAATGAGGAGGCACACGTGCCTATGCGAATGGGGCACACGTGCCAATGCAAATAAGGCACACGTGCCAATGGAAATGATGATGAGGCACACGTGCCTATGGAAATGAGGAGGCACACGTGCCTATGGAAATGATGAGGCACACGTGCCTATGGGAATGGGCACACGTGCCAATGCAAATGAGGAGGCACACGCGCCTATGCGAATGGGGCACACGTGCCAATGCAAATGAGGATGATGCAATGATGCAAATGAAACAAATGAGACACGCATGCCTCATAAGAACGCAAAATGATGTAAGTGTGACACACATGCCATACGGAATGCAAAATGATGCCAATGAGGTACACGTGCCTCAAAGGATGCAAAATGAAGCCAATGAGGTACGCATGCCTCAAAGGATGCAAAATGAAGCCAATGAGGTACGCGTGCCTCAAAGGATGCAAAATGAAGCCAATGAGGTACGCGTGCCTCAAAGGAATGCAAAATGAAGTAAGTGTGACACACATGCCACACGGAATGCAAAATGTAAATGAGACACGCATGCCTCAGGGAAATGCAAAATGATGCAAGTGTGACACGCGTGCCACACGAAATGTAAAGCAATGCAAGTGTGACACGCATGCCACACGGAATGGAAAATGTAAGTGAGGCACCCATGCCTCACGGAATGGAAAACAATGTAAGTGTGACACGCGTGCCACGCGAAATGTAGGACAATGCAAGTGTGACACGCGTGCCACACGAAAATGGAAAATGTAAGTGAGCTCGAGTGCGCGACAACGCACGCTTTTGTTTGAAATGCATGATAATGCAAAACAAGGAGACGCATGACAACACAAATGATGTGCGAAGCAACGACAACACGAATGACGTGCGAGGCGATGTATGTATTGAGTTGCATGACAATGCATGACAACGCTTGTAATAAAATGCATGACAACGCATGAGGGATGTACATGACGGCGCGACGTAACGCACCAGACAACATGATGAATGCATGCAACGCACGAGGGGCAACTTTTGAATCTTGTAAAAGGCAAAAGGATACAAAAGGATACAACCTTGCATGAATTTGAGTGCCATGTACAGAAGACACAGTCCGAGGTCAAAACGGAGGCCGGTTGAGCGTCGAAGATACACTTTCTTGCACTTTCTCGGGTTGTGAAGACCAGAAACCACTCATATGGCCTAAACAAGGCTGTGGGAACACCACCGGCCGGGCTAGGAGGCCACCGGCTGTCCACCGGCTACAAAAAATTCCATCGGCACAATATTCTGCCGACCGGCACAAAATGTTGCCGACCGGCAAAAAGTTGCTGAGTCGGGGCAGATTCGACTTTTCGCTTCGGGTGTTTTAAAATAGGGTTTTGAAACCCTATTCTTTCACTTCTCCTCCGCCGAAAAACCACACACTCTCTCTCTAGGGCCTTTTTCTCTCCTCATTTCCTCATTTCTTTGCGTTCTCGCGCCTTTTTTTGTCGTTCGATTCGCGAAGTTCATCGCGTTTCGAACATTTTGGACCAATTGAAACTTTGTTTCGACGCTCCTTTTGCTATTTTCACCTTTTTGGGACTTGTTCCCCTCGATTCGCTCTTCATTTCCATGCCTTTTCACATCCCAACGTTTCCGGCCATTTTCCACCCTCCCGGGGGTTGACTTTTCAATTGACTCTTCGTATTCCGACCCGATTTTCATTCCTCGACCATTTTCTCATCATTCGATATGGCCGACGACATTCCGCGCGGTGGGACTCCCTCGGATCACGAGATGGATCCCGAGGTCGAGCTCCTCCCGTTGAGTGAGCGCCCGTTCGACCCGGCGACCTACCGGCCGGCGATTCACGTTCTGCCACCCGACGGACTACGCCAGTTCAGGAGCTTCGACATGGCGTTGGACCCTGAGCTCTTGCTACGCGAGCCTGCCTCCCACCTATCCTCCGGCGCTTCCGAGGTAACCTTCTTTCACTGCTTTACTTTTCGCAATGTAGAATGTTTAACTGCCAATTGTCATAGCTAGTTGCATTTGTTAACTGCTTAGTTCCGATACACTGATACACTTGTAGTTGATTACAAACGCGTTTGCAACTGATTATTGTTTGAGACCCACACGCACACACACTGCACTAGCCTTGAACCATTCAAACCATGGCACACACCGTATTTCACTGCAAACACCGACACCCGGTACCTGTTTGAATCTGAAAAACTTGCATGCATGCCACATTTGCACTGAATCACTCAAACGCGCTGACGTATCACACGTTGTAGTTCATTGTAAGCACACCGGCACCCGGCATCTGTTTGAATCTGAAAATACACACATGCAATATTTGCATCGAACCACACAAACACGCTGACGCATCATACGTTGTAGTTCACTAAAGGCACACCGCACCCGGTATCTGTTTGAATCTGAAAAACTTGCACGCATGCCACATTCGCACTGAACCACTCAAACGCGCTGACGCATCACACGTTGTAGTTCACTGTAAGCACACCGGCACCCGGCATCTGTTTGAATCTGAAAATACACACATGCAATATTTGCATCGAACCACACAAACACGCTGACGCATCATACGTTGTAGTTCACTAAAAGCACACCAGCACCCGGTATCTGTTTGAATTTGATAAGCTTGCACGCATGCCAAATTTGTACTGATTTACTGTTTCCTCAAAACTGTACATTTTATATTGCTTCGCAATTATTTGTTTGAAAACAGGGAGATTCCCATACCATCCGCGGGTATGGGAACACTATCGCTCGCGTGTGGTACGCCGAGCTTCCCGACGCAGTCCGCCATATTGTGGACCAGGCTGGCTTTGGCGCATTTTGCACGGGACTCTCCCGGCTTACGACATGCAGACCTCTCCTTGCCGCTCTGGTGGAGAGGTGGTGGGACACCACCGATTCGTTTCATTTGTCTGCGACCGGGGACCTGACGATGACCCCTTACGATTTCTCGATGCTCACCGGCATCGGGGTAGGGGGTGATCCGATCCCCTTTGACATTGATATAGACGAGTGGACCGCGGCTCAGGTCTACTTGCTTGGCGCGGCACCGCCTCTCGCGCGTCCCGGCTTTGTTCGATACTCCTGGTTCGAGGTGCAGTTCCGGGTCCAGCCCCTCCTCGTCGATGCAGCCCCGATGACACCAGAGGCCGTGGAGAGATACGCACGCGGCTTCCTTATGTTCCTGTTTGGGACGACCATCTTCGCCGACCGGGCGAACACAGTGCCTCTCTGCCTTCTCAGCGCACTGGTGGATGTCAGGGACATATTACATTATGATTGGGGTGGCGCCGCTCTGGCCACCCTTTATGGATATATGAGCTCAGCCTCCCGCGGCAGCGGACAGTTGCTCGGGGGTTACTGGCGTGCTTGGGAGGTACATTTCTTTTTCTGCCTTTCATTTCAATTCTATATTTTCTGTACTCTACACACTGCACACACTGTAGTCTGCTTTACACTTGCTGTATACTGTACACACGGCACACACATACCCTGCTTTACGCTAGCTGTACACTGCTCACACTGTACACTCTGCACAATACTGCTCACACTGTACACTCTGTATAATACGCTGCACGACACACGGCTTTGTTATTTCTGCCTTTTACTCTGTATTCTGCTTTATCTGATAAATGCACTGGTATTTATCTTGCAATTGTGGGTTTATGCCTACTTTCCTAGGCTCGCTCCTGTACCCGAGGCGGAGACTCCTCTGGTTGTCCCTTTCTCGCGTCGCTTTGACGGGAGATGCACCCAGAGGCGCGAGAGACATTCAGCTTCTTCCGCCGCTACTTCGACACCATCACCCCTGCCGAGGTATGTCTTACTTGCAGTTCATTTAGGTTTCGCCTTTCCACTGCATATTTGCAATATCAGTAGGTAACAAACTGTATTTCATTTTCAGATCACCTGGCGGCCGTGGGCTCCACTGCCGGCGATGATGAGGGATCGGTTTGCCGGTGCCGATGAGACCTCACGTTACCGGATTCTGCTCGAGGGCCCGGTCTGTCGGGCTTGGTACCTGGGTGAGCGGTTCTTGCGTCAGACCCTAGGTTTACCGGAGCAGATAGTCCCGGTGCATCCTCCTGAGCACATGCGGGATACGGAGAGGTTCACTGCCGAGCTGATGGCGGACTACACCGTTGGCTGGGAGGCAGATGATTTCCGAGGCGAGGGCGATTACTCAGAGTATGTCCAGACCTTTATCATGCGACCTCTGAGCGGTGGCCGCCGAGTAGAGAGAGAGGGACCAGCGGCGCCAGCGGCTGGAGCAGGAGCTGGAGGAGCTGGAGGGGGAGCGCCGAGGAGAGCTCGAGTTCGTGGCAAGGGCGGAGTTCAGCGAGGGCGTGGGACCGGTTGGCCTGCTCTGCCCGCTACATTGACTTTCAGAGAGCAGAGTGGGGCGACCTATCAGATACCTTTTGCTCCTCCGCCGGCTGATCATGAGTTTGTCGGTGTCCCCGACTTGCCTCCGGTATGTATTACTTCATTCTTCATCTTGCACTGTTATTTCATTTCAGTCCATTTGATATTCCCCAGAATACTGATGCATCTGATACTTTTGCAAGCGTCTTCTGAGTACACCCGGCAGTCATTGGAGATGAATGCCTCCATGATGGGGATGCTCCAGCGGACCTTCGACCTCCTAGCCCTTTACAGCATTCCGGTATGTTCTTTCTGACCACGGCCTCTAACCATACACAAACTGCTTTACATAATCTGATGCACAACACAACATCTGATAAACTGCTCACGGCATCTGATACATGATACTCACACACTGCATCCTGTACTAATTCACTGTTCACAGCATACATACACTGTACTCATACACTGCATTCTGCACTGATTTACTGCTCACGGCACTTACACACTGTACTCATACACTGTATTCTATACTGATTTACTGCTCACGGCACTCACACACTGTACTCATACACTGTATTCTATACTGATTTTACTTCTCACAGTATTCTGACGCATTTGCCTTTCATGCTTTTTCAGCCTCCTTTCCAGATTCCTCCGGTGGGTAGCGCTCCGGCTGGACCTTCCATTTCTACTCGGGATGGCAGAGCATATCCCCGCACCAGAGGGGCCGCACTCATGTCGAGAGCAGCTCGCGGGCTCCGATTCCGGATGATGAGTCTGAGGCAGAGACTGAGGCAGAGGAGACCGATGATGGCTCGGACTCGAGCTCAGACGGCGATGCCCCTGGTGGTGCTCCAGGTGATGATGCTCCTGGACCTTCGTCCAGGAAGAGGACTAGGACAGACTGACAGCCTCGGAGTCATTTTTGACATTTGATACAGATTTTTGCTATTTTTTGTTTCTTTTTTACACTTTCCCCTTTTGTTAGTAGTTAGGGTACTTTGTACTGCCGCAGGCAGATTTTGTTTCCAAAATTTATGTACTTGAAAAGATTATGAAATGAAACAAACTTTTTGTCCGAAAAAGAGTGTTATATCTACACATTTCATACTTTGCACTGCATTGCATCATATTACACCTCAAATGTAAATGATATTGATCTGTTGTCTGAAAATTAAGCACTTGCACTATGATAATCAGATAACCAACCAACTAACAGCAAACAACTCATATAAACCACTACTCAAACTGAATAATACAGCCCAAACTCTACTGGGGATTGATTTGCATACAGCCCATAATACAGCTCTCGGTTCATTCCACACACAGCAAACCTTGAACAAATAGCCCCAATCTGACAAGACGGACCACAAAAGCTGACACGGTTGCAGTTGAAACACACTCAGATGTCCCAAGTTTTCCCTTTCCTTCTCTTGCTTCGCACGAATGTAGAGAATGGCACAGCATTCTGAGCACGAACGATTTTCTTCTTGAAATAAAGAAGGGTTTTCAACCAGGGTGTCGAGCCTACCACAGAACACAGCGAGACAGACTCAAGCAAATAAACAAAAGGCACACGACCTATCACAACGAGACACCCTCGGAAAAGACTCAAAGCCAAAAACGAGACCGACAAATCAAAAGACACAACACGCGGACATGTTTACAAAGAGACCTCAAATCTCGATGAGCCAATTCCTCCGGGTATTATTCCCCACCCTTTCTGATTTGTGATACTCACATCACTCAGCCCTCAGGCTCGGTTTTTCTCTCAAAACCCTCTTCTTACTTCTCTCTCTGCTTACACCTCTCTATTCTTTATTCTCTCATTTTTTCATCCCTCCCCAGGGTGATTAATTGATGAATAGGAAGTGGTAGGTTCACGCCCAGCACTGTTAGCTCACGGCTATTTCCTTCCGGTGGATAGAGTGCCTTTCTGGCAGGTATGTTGGCGGGGGAAAGACAGAAGACCTGACTCAATTGTGCCCCTAGTTCGTCACTTTGACCATTTTTTTTGTTTTCTTCCTAAAACAAGTTTTGACCAAAATGAGAGTTGGATTAACATACTTGTTCGATTTTTGATTTGAAAATCATACAAGTCAGGCTGTGAGTACTGAAAATTCTCCTTTTCGGGTCCAAGAAGATGGTCCAATTTTGGAAAATGAAATAGTTTTCGAGAAAATAGTCAACCTCAGTAAAAATTTTCAAAAACTATTTTTGCAAACAGTCAATGCTCAACGAGCACGGAACTTACCCTCGAGATATGCAACCTCGGATCGGAGGCAATGGAAAATTGCCCCGGGCTTAAAGGGGGATAAGGCAACGGAAAGTTGCCCCTGGTTTGGACGGTAACTCAGGGTAACTTATGGCAATGCATGGCAACGGAAAGTTGCCCCTTGTTTGGATGATGCCGCGGCATGCTGTAAGCCAGTCCTCGTTGATGACAATCGGACCCTCGGACGCGGAGGGGACGAAGACGGTTTGAATCAATATATGGACGCAGTCACCTGGAAGGTGTTGGTGGTTGGACTTCAAGAGGAAGTTGGTCACGTAGTTTCGGGTTGCTGCAAACGAGACACCGGATTCGGAGAAGGCACCAGTGATCAAAACCATGACATGGACTGAGACGCTATAGAAGCGTTGGGGGCTGGACTTCAAGATGAAGTTGCCTACGTATCCCAAACATGGGAATCAAGCCTTACGTAGTTCCGGTTAAGGTACACTCGGGTATTTTAACCTTCACTGTTTAGGCTCTAACTTTTGCCAAGGCGCCCAATGCGGGTTTTCGACCTTGCGAGCTATGTTTTTCTTTTTCTTTTTCTTTTTCTTTTCTTTTGCATTTCTTTTGCATTTTCATTTTCATTTTTTTTTTGCTATTTTTTTCTCTTTCTTGCTTCTTTTTATTTCTTCTTTTTTTTTTTTCTTTTCTTTTTTCTTTGCTCTAACTTTTGCCTGGGTCGCCCTTCCGGGTTTTCGGCCCAGCGAGCCTCTCAAAGGGTAAAAGTGTAGCTTTGTCCATGCCAAATGGTTTTGAGATTGAAGCCTTTCTGTGCCCAGGAGAATGACTGTTGTGTTGATTTGCAGAAAAGTTCATCACGGCTGCTTCACAAGCCTTGCCAGGT
>JAPPVO010001020.1:0-31865 GCA_030407325.1 Camellia japonica | reverse complement strand
AAATAGGCATACTAATCTGTTCGAACAGGTGCAACATTTAAACTGAACAAATACAACATTGTTTCAACAGATAATTGATGGGCAGTTAAATCTGTTGAAACTGCAGCAATTTAAAAAACCTGTCTGGAACATTTTGAATATGTCTGGCAGTTTGAATATGTCTGAAAAATTGAATCTGGTGAACCTTAGTTTGAATCTGTTTAATCTGCCTAACATATACGGATTTGAAACTAAACAGATATGCAACTGCTTTGAACAAATGCAGTTAAAAAAAAAAAACTGAACAGATCTGCAAAACTATTGGACATATTTGAATTTATCTGGGCAGTTTTCTAACTATTCAATAGATGGGAAATTAGTGGAATTCGGACCTGATAAGAGGCATAAATATTGGACAAAAAATGAATTCAAATTCGAATTACATTGGCACAAAATTTAAATTTATTTTTTTTCTCGCAAGAAATTTGAAAAAAGTTTAAATAAATTTTGTCCAAAAAATTAATATTAGAACTGACCCGACCCACACCCGGTACGGTTGGGCTCGGCTAGGCCAGACGGATAGCGGCGCGCGGGTGTGATGGTTTGAGTCAAGGTTCCATTTGTCCATAACTCGTCTTTTCTACAAATTTGGGGTTTCCCTTGGGACCCAACCCAAGCTAGTACACTAAGAGCTCATATACTCACAAATGCTCTCTTAAAGTTTCAATGTGGGACAACCCATTTCAAGGAAACCCACATTTTACTTCTTTAAATGTCTAATCCACGAACCCGAAAAAGACATTAAGTTCCCATTCACTCATAAATGGTTTTGACGAACCGTTTTCATCGTGTGACTTGTCACGCGGCAAGGAACATGTCACCTCTTCGAACCCACCCCAAAAGACGTGTGGAACCCTCTCTATTCTGGGCTCAAAGTTGGTCCAAAATAAGTCTATAAAACCCAAATTTTCCAACACTCGAGTGCTGATATCTCGCTTTAAAACGCCGCATTCGACGTCACGGTGTTGCTCTTCCAGTACTAGCATCGACATCGCAGTGGTACTCCTTCATGGATATGAACTTCACAATTTCTCTAACTTTCATGGATGTGAACTTTAGAGTCATGGCGACGACGATGGGAGTCATGGCCGAAGCGGTGGGTGGAGCAGGTAGAGAAGCCTCAGGAGAAAAGATCGGTGGAGCATAAGGCAATGCTTTCATGGACGAATTCGGAGCCATCGAAAGAGTCTCCGACCAGATCTATCAAACCTCGCCGCTGCCGCTGCCGCTGCCGCCACGACAAAAATGGAGGCAACGGTATATTTATGTAATTAAATATCATTTAAATTAATCTTTCATTTTAAAATAATAAGACTCAATACAATCCTATCATTTTCTATATAAATACTATTTCTCATCACGGGGTAAACAACAAGAGCATTGACTTTCGTAGGATTTGATCCAAAACTTAATTTAGGTGTAGTTTAAGATTTGCTCATTTTTAATTTATTGACTTCTTATTAAAAAAATATATATATACAGAAAAATCTAGAGATTATATGATAATTTGTAACAAATAAACAAACAAACTGCTTATTTAGATGATTCCAAACTAACCCTAAATGGAAATTAGTTTTAAATTTTTTTTCCCCCACAAATCCGTCCATTTTTCTTTTCTTTCCTATAAATTCATCCACAAATTCAAAATCCAATCCAAATAAAATTAAAGAGATAAACCATTATTCCACAACATAATAAAAGTACAAATCATGGAGTTTCAAATACATTGCATCTAACCTAAGTTGCCACAAACAAAACCCAAGTTATAGCCATCCTTGCAAAAAGCTTCAAGCATTGAAAACGTTTTGAGAAAAGAGAAATGATTAGTGCTACATGCTCATAAATTAATCGCTTAAATTTACCTATAGTGATATAATAAGAGAGATAAATTCTACAGAAAACAAATCAAAAGTTAATATATATCATGCCACATCATTGTAGACCAAATTATGAAAAAAAAAAAAAAAAAATGGGTCTTCAAACATTTTACAAAACAAATATAACAAACCCAAAATGATAAATAAAAATAATAATAATAAAAATAAAAATAAAAATAAAAAACTATCATATTGACTTTAACTAAGTCGACACCACCATGGTCCATCCATATCAATCACAACCCAATCCAGAGCAACTTCTGTTTTTGTCCATAGTTAAAGCTGCTTCACCTTCTGGCCCTTACTTCGGGAGAGAAAACAAATTGTTCTCTACCATTACCGGGATAGAAAACATATTTTACTCTGTAACCCGGCTCTCGCCATCTACAGCAGCCGCCACAGCTGCGGCAGTTACGGCCTCCTTCTTCTTCTTCGTCAATAGTTTTCCCCCCCAGCTTTAACCTTATCTGATTCGCATCATCACGACTCATACCATCACCACTGGCAACAACAAAATTCACGAGTTGCGGAGCATCAATATTCAAATGTTGAAAGCCCGTGCAATCTACAAGCTCTGACTGCACAAGCAATGGGGCACGGAATGTAACAGCACCAACTTTGACAGAACCAAATGCTATTTTCTCAAGATGAAGGAATCGGAGGTTCTGAAAGCTTCCAAATGATTTTGTAGAATGCACAATTACGGAGCATCAATCGTGTCAATTCAGACCACTCAAAGAGAATAGAAGAAAGCTTATATGTAATAATATTGCAATTATCCACGGAGAGTTCTTTGATACTATTGCTTGACAGGTATGACAGCCAGATATTTATATATAGGCCCCACTTATATTGCATCTCCGGAATGTGGAGAACAAACTTTTGAATGGGAATGAGACCTTCACGATGATTATTGAGAATTTCCTCAACTTTGTTCACCCATGCACTTTGGATGGAGTTCATCAATCCATCGGCCCCGCTCTTCAAAGAGGAGTTTGTCAAGTATGACTGAATGTTCAGACAATTACTTGTCGTTGACAAGATGCTTGTTCCTGCTACTTCCTCAAAAGGAATGCGCCCTAGAATATTGCGTTGTGTATCTGATGGCAAGCTACTAACCCAGTCCATTGTAGGGACAGCCCTGTCGCTCCTAGTTTCAATGGAAATTAAAATTGAAGGAGCAGGTGAAGAATGATGGGAAAACCTTTTCACCAATACTTATCTCTGCATAGTGCCTGTTCAACAAAAAGGGACCCCAAGTGCAGTCAATGGACAACAAACTTCATACAGATCTAGCTAGTGTTTGATAACTTAATTCAAAACTTAAAACTCAACATATTAAGTGAAAATTAAATAAATTTGTTTGATAACCACCATCAGTGTCACTTACAAAATTAACTGACTGTTGAAATGTATGCTAAAAATTAAAAAAAATTTAAGTAGTTAATTCTTGGAGCATCTCCAATCCTCTACTTTTTAGATATTTTGGAGAGTCTCACCCCATAAAACCAAATCCAACAGCTTCCCTAAAGAGGGCCCCTATTATAGGAAGTTGAACTGTCCCAGTTGCTACTCAATTATGGGGAGCAACTGTAGAACCCCCAAATATATAAAATTGTTTTTTATTCAACTGCTCTTGGCCTCTACACGAAACGACTCTAATCACAAATAAACAAACAATCCTGTATTTTCCAACAGCTCTTTATCTCTTTGCTATTTTGTTTTTATGATATGTATTCTCTCATATATACATACACAGGGATGGACCGAGGGGGAGGCTGCTGGCAGTGGCCACCCTTAAGTTTTGAAAAAGCTCCTTAAATATAGTGATATTAGTAATCGATATTTATAAATTACACAGGCTCAGCCCTCCAAGATTTTTTTAAGAAATTTAGTACCTGCCCCCTCAAGATTTCTTTAACTCAATTTGCATTTTCAAGTTTCAATCTTTAGTCTTCAACTTCAGATATTCTTCATTATTTCTACCTCTTATTCTTCTTGTCTGTTTTGGTTTTTTCCTTTATCGTTTTTGTTATTTCAATGCTCTCTTCAACTCATTTTCATCTCTATTTTAAAACTTCTTCTAATTT
Source organism: Camellia japonica (assembly GCA_030407325.1). Taxonomy (NCBI): domain Eukaryota; kingdom Viridiplantae; phylum Streptophyta; class Magnoliopsida; order Ericales; family Theaceae; genus Camellia; species Camellia japonica. The sequence goes on along the minus strand of JAPPVO010001020.1, from coordinate 27,859 downwards.
CAGTTCTTCCTCTTCTTCTTATTTCTCTGCTGTAGTTCTCTCTTTCTTCTTCCCTCTTCTTTGAGATCTTACATCCGACGGATCGTGTTCATCAACAAAGAGATCACATTACCATTGAGCATCATTTTCGAGTTGCTAATTTCACAGTTACACGTGATACATTATTACAAGAACTAAAAAACCGATTAAGAGAATGTGATGGAGTTGTTTGTTTTTAGCCATAGGAATGATTATAGTTTTTTGAAATGAAGATATTTGCAAGCTTGCAAATAAATTTAATTTGCATTTGTAATTTCAGTTACAAAGTTAAACATTCCGACTTTGAAAAATTGTTAACAATATTTGAGTTTTGATGTTGTAAAAACATGAAAGTTGACAATTTATCCTCTTGTCAATATAATAATTTGTCTTTTTTTAAAAAAAAATACATTTTTTGTACGACAACAACAAAATGCACATTTTTCGGCAATACAAATTATCGAACAATAAATTTTTTATGTTGCATATTAGCTCGCCCCTAAAGTTAAAATCCTGTGTCCATCCTTGTACATACATATGATATATATATATATATATATAGGTTTTGTTCTTTCCATTTTGTTGAAAAAGATACTCCTCCAATTTTGAGCCCTATTTTAAGGTAAAAATAGGAATTCTTGATGAGAGGCAAAGTACTGGGTACAATTACAAACAACAATAAAAGCGGTGTGCAAAAAGCATCACAATGTGAAATCATCCTAACTATGTTGATATCCAAAATACGCACACACAGTTTATGCAAACCATAGTTGTAGCTATCTATACATCTAAATCTAACTGCAAATGAAATAAAAATAGACAATAATTCTACATACCATTTTGTAGAAGACGGCGTCGCAAGCAAGCGAGCGAGAGAGAGAGAGAGAGAGCTCTTAGAGAAGAAGGAACCAACACTTGAGAATCTTGAGATAACAAACGCCGTGCCGTGGAGGAGTCTCCAGCTGATGAGGCTAAGTTTGGCATCTACTAAATATACAAAAAGTCAAAAAGTCACTATCCTATTTAAGTCACATCCTCTTATTTAAATCACATCACCTCTCTAACACATCAAATCAAACCCAACCCAAACCCAACCCATATAAGCCAATAAATCAAAAAATGTACTTTTTTAAAACATCCCAAACCAACGCTTTAAGTAAGGATGGAAAAGAATGAAATGCGACAAAAGAGATTTTCTAGGGTTTGTAAATGGGCTCTAATTTGGGCAAAAATAGATTACAGATTAAAAGGGGAATTCTATATTAAAGAGTCCAATCTGTAACACTGGTTGGTACTAGCAACCTTATACTCGGGTTTATGTAAAAGAGCTTACATCTAATAAAGAACATTTTTATTACTTGAATAATACATAAGATGAGTAATTTTTTTTATTTTACTTTAAAGTGTTTTGGAATGTAGGTTAAAAATTGATTTTTTTTTTTTTTTGACTTTTTAAAAAAATATATATATATAAAAAAGTAAAAATGTGATGTGACTTAAAAAAGTCAAAAAAAAATAAAAAATAAAAAATAAAAAGTCAATTTTTCCAAAATGGGCCTTTGTTTTACTTACTTTTTTACTAAAATGATGTGGTATTAATATTTTATTTTAAAATGATAAGTCTCAATTGTGTACTTTTTATTTATATATGGGAGAATTATAGATTAGTGGAATGCAGAAAAATTATATATAAAAAAATTTAAAATATAAAATTTTAATTATTAATATTTATAATGTTTTTCTTTTTTTCATAAATAATTTTCTCTAATTCTCACTGATTTGTAATTCTCCTTTTGTATATCAATACACATAATGAACTGGAAATGTAATTGTTGGCTTATTTTTCTTACGAAGGAAATACCATAAATGCGAGCGTACCAGTAAAGATTGAAAAATCCTTACATATTAAATTCAAGCCAATTTCAAGCGATTGCGTTGACGGTTCTTTTGTCTCAACAAAGAGGACTTCAAAATTGCCAAGTGTAAAGAAAAGAAAAATTAAAAGAAGAATGAGGGAGATAGAGAAAGACAATTGAGTAAACAATCAAGTAATAATATTTATCTCTATTCCTATACTTCGAAAAGGAAGTGCATAAAATAAAGTGCAGAGAACTTACCTCTACTCCTATGTTTCAAAAATGAAGTGCATAAAATAAAGTGCAGAAAATGAAGTATTGAAAATAAATACTTCAAAATATAAATCTATGTTAAACTACTCCTAAGATAAGGAAAATGATAAGAAATATTGAAATCAATTGTCTTTGATTTGAATTTTGGATCCTTTACAATGTAGTCATGAATGACTATTTACAGGCAAACACTTGTAGGAAAAAACTACCTAAAACTACCCACTCTTCCACTTCCTCCATTTCAATAGTCTATGATCTTCGATAACTTCCTTCAACCTCCACTTCATGCTCCATGTTCTCCACTTTGTTCTCTATCATCTTTCCACATTTCATAACTTTTCATAATCTCCAAATGAGTAGGAGGACGTCACATGTCCAACTTACCTCTACTCCTATGCTTAAAAAATGAAGTGCATAAAATAAATTGCAAAAAATTAAGTGCAGGAAATATAAATGACAAGAAAAATATAAATCAATTGTTTTTTATTTGAGTTCTTGGATCTCTTACAATGTAGTCATAAATAGCTGTTTATAGGCAAAAACTTGTAGGAAAAAACTATCTAAAACTACACACTCTTCCACCTCCTCCATTTCATACTCCATGATCTTCCATAACTTCCTTCAACCTCCACTTCATGCTTCATGTTCTCCACTTTGTTCTTTATTATCTTTTCACATTTCATAACTTCTCATAACCTCCAATGAGTAGGAGGATGCAGCCCATTATATAAATAATATAAATAATAAAATTGCAGATTTAATGGTGCTTAACAGTAATGCTTAATGAATTGGAAATGTAATGCTTACAAAAATGAAAAGAAAAACAACTCTATTATGAATTTTTGAAGTATATCCGACTCATTTTCTATATTGACACTCTCTTCCTCGTGAGGCAGTTGTTTTTTTGGAAGTAATCCTGAATATCAATAATCTTTTCTTTCCAAGGTTGTAAAACTTAAAAGCTTTGTTTCGATTTGAGGAGGTAAAAAAGAAGAAGAAAAAAGTTAATGAAATATAAATTAAACTTTTTTTTTTTTTTTCGAATAAATTACAATACCCCCCCCCCCCCCCCCCCACTAAAGCTCATTTGTAGTTTACCTTCTTAATGTTTAAAACCCAACACTATACCCCCATATTGTGACACTAAAATCCTTTTGTTAGCTAACTGTTAAAATTTGAATGAAAATAAAGTCACATGAAAAGCACATGACATAATATATGATTTTTTCAGACGAAAATGCCCTTATTTATTTTCTACTCTAAATATTACAACCAAACATGACTTTAAATATATAATATATGTACATAACCTTATCTTCCATGTATCTGACCCACATCTCTGCTACAAAACCCTTCATCAAAGCTCATCTTTTCCCCTCACTTCTAAAAAGAAAATAAAAAAAATCTCATCTTCTTTCCTCAAGCTCAAGAGTAGGACACCACTTTGCAACCAGAGATTTACCTATCGTTGGAATTTACTGCCGCCGCCGCCGCCGCCGCCACCACCATCACCACCACCGATAGTGTTTTTGTTATGGTGTTTTTGCCTACAAATGAGAATTTGTCTGCCATTAATAAGGGTTGAAAAAGGCTACATGAGAATTTTTCTACCATTGACTGTTGGCAATACTTATGATTATTTGATGCAATAAAGAAAGAAACAAAAAGAGTTTTGTGTTTTTAACTGCCATTGATCAATGCTTGGTGGGTTAGGTTTATCCACTTTTCTATAATTCTTCCATATATTGTGCAAAATATATTTTTCACATAGAAGGGTAAAAATATAAATTAGCATTGTCTATTAATAATGTTAATTGTATTTGCAATGAGTGCTGCCATTAGCATCCCATCAATTATTTTGAACTCTCTATTTTTTAGTTTTTGTATTTTTATTTTTTATTACAATAATAATCTCAAATGAAATTACTAAAAAGGACATCAATAATTTTGGGACATCCCATCTTACAATTAAGTCCACACATCCACTACATCATGAGTTAGGATTTATGAGAGCACCCACCTCCATCACCTCTCATCCATCTTCTCCAAATCCCACCTTGAAAACCTACCTACTCTCAAAACCTTAAAGACCCTTTGGCGGCAATATTCTGACAACAACGATGTCAACCATTTAATTATATACACCTCTCCGGCAATGACAATGAGTAGAAGTTTTTTAGGCAACCACAACTCCATGAGACGAGAGAAGTACAACAATAAAAACTCAGAAATAGCTTTAATGGTGTTCTTAGCTCAGAGGAGATTGGCCTTATAAGAGTAAGTTTTTTGAAAAAAATGGCAAAAATAATAAAAACTATTCGTCATTTTTTCGAGACTAATGAACTCCCAAACATATGATCGAAATTTGGGAATACATGCCCAAACATTGTTTATTTGTTCAGGAACAGGTAATCGAACATTTCTTATTTGTTCGGGAACAGATAACCGAAGCAACAGCAGGAGTAGACAAATAAAGGAGGTTGCACCACCCTTGGTGGTCAACCGGTGAGTGAAATCTTGCCCAATTTTGCTTACATAGAGGGCATACAAGTATAGTGTGGCCATGGATGAATGATAGAAAACCAACCAGAGAAGCTTGAAAGTGGATTGTGTTGTGTGTATGAAAAGAGGTAATATAAAAAAAAATCAAATGGATTGACAAACCTCATAATGAAGCAGAGAAAAAATTTCTTAATCACCACAAATTTTTTCCACTAGTTTTGGGAGGTTCCATCGTTGTGGGTTTTGTTAGGATTTTTGCGTGAGAGACTTTTTGGGGTGTGGGGGGGTGTGCATTTGAATGGGTGGAATATTTTTACAAAGATAATTTTGGTACTACAACAAAAGTAACATATGGTGACGAAAAGTAATGAAGAAAATAAATTTCATCACTAAATAAAATTAATTCGTAATGAATTATAAAATTTTTCACATATAATAAAAAATAAAAATAATAGGTGACAAAATTTATTTTCATCAACAAATACTTCTTTTTAGGTGAGGAAAATTATGTTTCGTCACTGAAGGTTTTCCCACTAATTTTTTTTTGGTAGCACCAAAAGTTTGAGACTTTTGGTGAGAAAAAAAAAATTGTCACCAATTAAAATTATTAGTGAGGAATATATTTTCGTCACCAATAATTTTATATATATATATATATATTATTTTGAGAAACTTGATTTTAAATATTTTAAGACCATTTGGTGAGAAATATATTTTTGTCACTAATAATTTTTAATATTTTGAGACTTTTTAGTGAGGAAATTATTTTGTCACCAATTTTGGAGGGAAAATTTTGACATATTGGGCAGTAATGAAAAAAAATAGACTACTAACTCCCCCCCCCTTTTTTGTTTATCAGTTTTCCTCTCTTTCTCTCTCTCTCTCTCTCTCGCGCGCGCGCGCGCGAAACAAAACAAAACACAAGTTAATTAGCTCTCTAAGTAACCTATGGTGACGAAAAGTAGTGAAGAAAATAAATTCCGTGACTAAATAAGAATAATGCATGACGAATTATAAAATTTTGTCACATATAATAAAAAAGTAAAAATAATAGGTGACAAAATTTATTTTCGTCAATAAATACTCTTTTTAGGTGAGGAAAAATTAAATTTCTTCACCAAAGGTTTTCCTCTAATTTTTTTGGGTGACGCCAAGATTTTGAGACTTTTGGTGGAAAAAAAATTTGTCACAAATTATAAAATTATTAGGGAGGAATATATTTTCGTCACCAATAATTTTAAATATTTTTTTTTGAAAATTTTGATTTTAAATATTTTGAAACTATTTGATGAGGAATATATTTTCGTCATCAATAATTTTAATATTTAAAAATTTTTGTGAGAGAAATATTTTATCACCAATTTTGGAGGGAGAACTTTGAGATATTGGCGGTAATGAAAAAAAGAACCCTACTAATTCCCCCCTCCATTTTTTTTTGGTGCTTCAGTTTTCCTTTCATCCCTCTCTTGCAAAACACACGCCATTTGCCTTCAACCCCCCTTCTCCTCCTTCAACACCGCCACCAATGTCACCCGTTCTCCTCTTTCAGTGCCGCCACTGACGTCATCGTATTCTCCTTCGAGCAATCGTCAGCACCACCTACGTCGCTTATTCAATTATTTCTCTATTTCTCTTTTCAGATATGGGTCCTCTCTCTCTCTCTCTCTCTCTCATCTCCTCTCTCTCTCTCTCACACACACACACACACACACACCAATTTCTCTCTCTGTTTTTCTATCTTTGTTTTCCCTAATTTTCAAAACTAATTTTGTTGTTTTCCCTAATTTTGAAACTACTGAGACACGCAGTGTCCCATATATGATTTCTTCAGACTGGTTATGAAGAAATGAGTGCTTGAATATAGACTTGTTAAGTTAATGACTCGTTCATGTTATTTGCTTTATATGAAATTAACAGCTACCCCCGTCCCTCCCAAAAAGAAAAAAAAATGAAATTCAACTAATGAATATATGATTCAATGAATAGAGTTTTTTTTACAATTTCCAATTTGGTATATCAATTTAGCTACTTGAGACTTCCTAGAGAGTCGGTTCCGAGGGAGCCTTATGCACTGGGTATGATTTTTTCTTCAGTAAGTTAAAAGAGTGGAAAATGGAGGATAGGTATCTGAAACTTAGGTATCCCTACCTCGGGTATGGCTTGCATATTTAAATGTCTCTTACAACGCAGAACTCTAGTTTCTGTCAAGCAAGCCAAGCATATACTGGTGTATGAATTTTGTGCCTAGAAATTAACTGAATACGTGACATTAAACACATTTTGGATGTTTGCTTCTGAAATTCGTTCTCAAAAGTTTCTCTACAAGCAACCCAATAGCTACAGATCAATTTTTTACAATTCCAAAATTTTTGTAGAAAAAAGTATTAACATATTCTCAAAATTTTTGTCTTCTCACAACCAAATGTCTTTGGATGTTCAGAAAAGTGTTTCCATAAAAGTACATGAACACAACTTTCTTAGAAATTGGTACAACTTATTATACCACAATCAATCCATTTCCAGTAAAAGTCCTATACATTTTGTTTTTATTTTTATTTTTATTTTTAAATTTAAAGCCTTTAAAGTGAAAACTATATCTATTTTGCTACCTTTTCCCTACCATTAAACATTATTCCACAAGAATAAGCCATCTTCCCTTCAATCCTTCAATCCTAGTGCCTAAAAGAACACAAAACCAGAAGGCTACTATTTATGGGCATTGTTCACACAGTGTCCAAGGCAACCTCTAAAACCTAGTGTTTTTGTTTTCAGACACTTAATGTTTTGTTACACCTTTAAAACCCTAAAATCCCCATATTTAACCCATTCTTCTAGCCTTTTGAATCCACTTAAAATCAGCACTAAATAGCCCTTTCCAGTTAAGTTTGGCCTCTCTATATTAGGAGAATATTCCTGCACTTGTACTGCATCAGTTTGGCATAAAAGTAAAAGGTCCCATTGTTAGAACATGTCTATGCATTTCAGAATATATATATATATATATATATATATATATATTTTAGAGGGATATTTCTTGAGAACCATCGAGATGATTCTTTTTAGAATTATGGAGCAACTTGATAGTTTTAGTGATCAACATAATGCTATAGAAAGCCGACCAACTCAACATAAGGTGGTAAGCAATCTCATTATTGGGCTAAAAAAAGGTCCAATTGAAGAATAGAAAACTCTCTAAGGAGCACTAAGGTTGAAGAAAATTGGTAATCAAAATTCGGCGTGTTTCCTAGATTAATAAAAATATAAACAAAATAATAATAATAAATACTAAGCTTTCATAAAGATTATATATAATAAGAGTTTACTAAATTAAATTATAGAGATGATAAGGTTAATAATTTATTATACTTATTAATATCGTTAAATTATTAGATATATATATATATTATAAATACAATATATATTAAAGCGGTCGGTTTCAGTTTAGTTTAGTGCATAAGATACTTGAATCAATACTGAACTGAAAGTCGAAAAAAATCAAATTGAAAAACTACATAGACCGATTCTTGTCAAAAAAGTAAGACTTTGCCTTAGTGACATCATTATAGAGGCTTATGGTAAATTCTGACATTACTAGCAACGGATAGTCAAAAACCTTCCTCAATTATAACTAGTTGAACTTGTGCGAAATTATGAATTAAATGTTTAGCCTGCTAATTCAATTTTTTTTCATGCTAAATTGCTTTGTCTATGTCCTCGTGTGATTTATGTGTGGTTGTCATTTGTATAACTCGGTATAATCATTTAACTTCAAATTATTTTTTAATAAAATTTTTATTTTTGATTTTTTTATATATAAAATTTTTCCCATTCACCTAACTTTAATTAACTTAGCATAGTCAAACATACAAGAGTTGGATTGCACTAGGTAGCACAGTTGATGGAAGGATAAGTCAGCCATATTATGATGGGGTAATATGATTTCTTCATTTTGCAATGGCGATTATTGATCGAGATAGTAAAATTTTGTGCCCTTGTTGAAAGTGTGTGAATGTTGTTCGACAAAATTTTCAAATTGTTCAAATTCATTTGCTACAACGTGGGATTATTCCAACTTACACTATCTGACACGTGCATGGGGAACCTCGTGAATCAAATAAGGCTCATCATCATGATATAGCTATTGAGGGCAATGAGGTTTTGGGTGGTATTAATGCCTTAGTGGAAGATCAAATAAGACGGGAATCAACTAATACAACCTAGGAGGAGGAGGTTCGCACTTTTGATAAATTGTTGAATGATGCCAAACGTAAGGTGTACCCAGGTTGCACAAATTACACTTTGTTAAAGTTTGTCATCGAGGTACTTAATATGAAGGTAACAAACCATTGGAGTAATAAGTCAGTTGACATGATACTAGAGTTTTTAACAAAACTTTTACCGAAGGATAATTTGGTTCGAAAGTCAACTTATGAAGCTAAAAAAATACTACGTGAATTGGGTTTCTCATACGAGCTCATTAATGCTTGTGTAAATGATTGTGTGCTCTTTTGGAAGGAGAATGCAACACTGGACAAATGTCCAAATTGTAAGGCTTCCAGATACAAGACAAATCATGGTAGAGGTAAGAAGATCTCTCGTAAGGTCCTTCGATACTTCCCATTGACACCGAGATTGAAAAGGTTGTATATATCGAGGAAGAGAGCTGAGGATATGAAATGGTTCAAGGAAAAATGTCTAGATGACGGTATATTGAGGCATCTTGCAGATAGTGATGAGTGGAAGGAATTCAATTCACAACATCCTGAATTCGCCTTGGAGCAGGCTAGGGTTGGCTACTGATGGGTTCAACCCTTTCGGAAATATAAATAACTTATATAGTTTGTGGCCTGTCATACTCATTCCATATAACTTGCCACCGTGGTTGGCTATGAAGGATCCATTTTTCATGTTGTCATTACTTATTCTTGGTGAATCACAACCAGGAATTGATATTGATGTCTACATGAGACCTTTAGTGGATGAATTGAAACAATTGTGGAAAAATGATATGTTAACCTATGATGCCTCGACTGGTGAGACTTTCTGTATGAGTGCAGCTTTGTTGTGGACGATTTATGATTGGCCTGCATTTAGTGACATGTCTGGATGGAGAACAAAAAGTCATTATTCTTGTTACACTTGCAATAATGAACCATATTTTGAATCTTTAAGAAGTAAGACTGTGTACACTAACCATCGATGCTACTTGCCTGAAGACCACCTAGAAAGGAAAAAAAAGTAGAGCATATAATGGCAAGCATGAAAAATGGAAGAGAACTTTGGTGATACTGATAGAAAAGATTCAACAACAATTGGACCGCGTGATGAGTGTCACATATGGAAAACATCTAAGCAACAAGAAAAGACCTCATCAAAACCCAAATTGGACAAAGGTAAGCATCTTGTATGAGCTACCATACTAGAAAAAAATGAGGCTTCGACACAACATTGATGTCATGCATATGGTGAAGAACTTTAGTGAAAATGTTTTTAGACAAGCACGAATGGATTTGCAAGATATGAATATAAGGAACGAAATGTGGCTAACACAAAATCCCGATGGATCATATGTCAAGCCTCGAGCCAGCTTCTCACTGACCCTGAAAGAGAGAGAGAGGGTTTCTTTGAATTCTTGAAATCAGTCAAGTATCCAGATGGGTATGTGGCAAACATTTCGAGATCAGTGAATGCAAAAAATTGTATATTGACAGGATTGAAAAGCCATGACTGCCATGTACTTATACAACGGATTCTTCCGATTGGGATGCGTGGTTATGTGGATAAAAAGATCAGTATAGCACTTTTTGAGTTAGGTAGCTTCTTCCAAGATCTATGCTCAAGGACACTAAAACGAAGTGAAATGGAGAAATTAGAGGAACACATAGTACTCATACTATGTAAGTTTGATCTTTCCTCCAGCCTTCTTCGATGTGATGGTTCATTTGGCTATTCACTTGTCACGTGAGACTATTCTCGGAGGACCTGTGCAATATCGGTGGATGTACCCGATTGAAAGGTAATTTCTAAAATTGTACTTTGAAATGAAAGGTATAGATTATGTTGTATGGCTAACCTTACTCCGAATTGGTTATCTTTTCAAGGTTTTTTTGGAGCTTTAAAGAAGTTTGTCACCAACCGAGCTCGACCAAAAGGTTCTATTGCAGATGCTTACATTGTCAAGGAGTGTATTACTTTTTGCTCAATGTATCTTGAAGGGATTAAAATCATGCATAATTGAGATGCACGAAATGAAGATTATGGAGTCCGTTGTAAGGTTTGACAATATTCACAGAAATTGCCCGTCCTATTGGCCAAATCAGAAAACATGTTGAGATGTCACAGCAACTTCATGATATTGCTCATTGGTTCTTGTTGTACAATAGCCCTGAGATAGAGAAGTATCTTCAGTACGTGTTTCTTATAATTATATATGTTTTAACATTCTTCATGTTGTTAGTCATTAATAATAGTGTTTCACTTATTAAGCAAAACTATTTGAGTAGGGAACACAAGAATTTGTTACAAATTTTCATTGGACAAGATATAACTCAGGCACAACAGAAAGAATTTCCGAAGTGGTTCAAAGAATATGTAAGTCATTTTTAATTTTGACAATTACCCAAAAACTATTAGGCTTGTATAAAATTCAAACATTACTAACATAATTCAAGTGTTACACATTGCATGTGGATGTAGATAAATGGATTGAGAATTGATGAGGCACCAGAAGCAACCGAAGAATTGTGGTCATTAGCGAATGGTCCCAATTTGCTAGTAAAAGAGTACTCGGGTTGTATAATCAATGGTGTAAGATTCCATACCAAAGAATTAGACAATCATCGTAAGAGTCAAAACAGTGGTGTGCTTACCGAAGGGGACTACAAGGGAGAGATGCACAAATTCTATGGTCACTTGTGCAATATTTGGGAATTTGAGTACATGTGTCAAAATAAAGTTATTTTGTTTCAATGTGAATGGTATAGCACTGGTGACACTAGTAGAAGTAGAACAGTACAAGTTGACACATATTGCACAAGCATCGATGTCACAAGCCGATGGTATCAATTTGACCCTTTTATCTTGCCTAGTCAAGCTAAACAAGTGTTCTACCTAAATGACACCAAATGGAGGCAACCTTGGCAAGTTGTGCAACAGGTCCAACATAGGGATGTGTTTGACGTACCAAAGGTTGGTGATGGAGAACCATCGAATCAACCAGAATTTCATGATGCATTCCAACAAGAAAACATTAACTCAGTTGTCCCGATCAACATTGAAGATATTATTCGATTTCATAGGGATGATATTGAAGCTAAGGTTATTCTGAATAAAACAATGAGAGATGGTAGAGATGACAAAGAAGATGAAGAACTTGACATACTTGATGATGATATGGATCCTGATATGGAATATGATATGTAGTTTTTGTTTTGTATTTTCTATATGGACATATATTTTTTATGGATTACATGCTTATGATATATTTTGTTTTGTCTCTTCAAGTAAGTATTCTGCTTTATATTTTATGTTTTATATCAATTTATGCTTTTTAGTTACCAAAATGACCAAAGGGGAGAAACAATGGATTAAACCAGGTTTTCTAATGAAACAGAAGCTAACAGCAGGCCCGGCCCTGAGATTTCTGGAGTCCAAAGCCGATAATTAACTAATAAATTTCTAGGGCCCTTCACAATTTTTTTTTTTTCATTGAATGAAAAAAAAAATTTGAAGGTAAAGGATAAAAGATTGTTCTGCGCGTTTGTCACTTGTTTGTCACTTGTAGAGAACTTATCAATAGCTCCTCTTTGACACTCGACTAATTTTTTGACTCTTTGCTTCTTTTTCTTTTTTGCGAATCCAAACGGATAATTTCCTTTAAGAGTCATGATGAGTTGAGATCAAAATTCTTTTTTCGATCAAAATTCAAAACAAGAGCACCACCACCACTTAACAAAACACAAACTTTTAAATTATCTGATGTGAACTATTAAACTTAAACAAATTCTTCTTAATGATGTAAATACCAATATTATAATAGTAGTTGAGCAAAAGACAAGACAAATATTTAATTAATTGAATAGAAAAAAATAACCTACCTATGCTTGCTGCTGCTGCTCTGTGTCTCTATTTGTGTACTGCTCAGTGCTACTCTGTTGTGCTAGTGCTCTGTTTGTGTGCCACTCACTGCTCAATGCTTTGTGCTCTTTGTTGGGCTGCTGTCAAGTTGTTGGCAAAATTGGCTTAAAAGTAGTTAGGGTTAGGAATTAGATAGGGAGAGAGAATGGGCCCTTTTAATTTTGAATGGGCCTTTTAATTTTTTAATAGGTAAATTTATTTTAAGTTAGTTTGGGTCTTCTTTAATTTTTTTTTTTTTTGGACTTAAAATATACCTAATATATTACACTAAACTATAATAGGAGGGGGCCCCTTTTTAGGGTCTATTTTGAGGGGCCCTAGGCCATGGCCTGGTGGGCCTATGCCCAGGGTTGGCCTTGGCTAACAGAGTACAAAATGGAAATATATAAGACAATCAAGAAGAATAATAAGAAAATCGTTGCTCTATAGTTAAAGCATATAGTAGCTTCTTTGATGGGTTCTACTCAGCCCAATCGTGTTAATGAGAAGAGAAAGAACATTAGGGTTGAGGTAGATAATGATGATGACTACATACTGTCAGATCATGAGGACGATATTGACGCCGAGTCCTTTGAAAGTGTTGACGATGAGGTACTATATGTATGATATAGGTTATGTATGATATCTAATTTTTGTTATTATGTCTCGTAGCTATATATTCGTTAATGATGCTTTGTTAATACTATCGTTATATTTCCATATACATATCTTTACTTATCCATTTTTATGTATTTTTTGTTTATGCTTTTGTATTATGTTTTTTAGGGCTTACCAATGCCACCAAAACGATTGGCGCAGTCATCTCGTCAACCTTCGTACGAGGTCATTTTTGTTCCGAATGGGGATTTACATGACAATGTGGAGACCCAACACTCACAGCCACTTGATGTTGATATAGAGGCACAGAGGGAGGCAGCCCCCAATCTAGTGTCGGTAAGATGCTGAATTTTACTATTAAAATGAAATTCTTTGTTTTAATATAATGTGTATATGTCACATTTACATATAGTGAGATTTGTTATAATACTTATATAATAATTACTGAGTAATATATCATGATCCATAATCATGTCATATCATCATTGTAAATTTTTTCCCCCAGTCAACACAACAAGTTAATATTGCAAAGAAGCATATTGCTTCACAATAGTGTATTTAAATACGTGCTACATTCATAACCATCTTGCAGTTACCAAATTTTTTTTGAATCTCACGTTTTGTATATTTTCATGTAGCTGTCTGAATAGTTGGGGCAAAGTTTTGTTGAGTTGGGTTTAAGTTTTGATAATTTTCAGACAATTCTAAAAAAATCCTTACTAATTCAAAATTTTGATATTCTTGAGCAAGCACTACTGCTTCTATTAGCAACTGAAATTGCTAATAGATCTACTGCTAGGCAGGTTTCTCAAAGCACAATGAAATTATATTGCTGCGTAGAATACTAGATGAGAAGGGAAAAATGTTAAATAAAAAAAGAGGGTTTAATGAGCATTTGAAATCAAAACTTGAAATACCAATACATAAAAATGACAGAGACTAAGGAAAATAAATATATATATATATATATATATATCTTTGTTTAACCAACAATTGTGCCTAGCTTGGATTATCTCTAATAAAATCTTGAAGCAATAGTTGAATGAGGGAATTTGCTTAAGTCACTACAAGAATTTTCACTTTTGGCGACTAAATTTTTAGTAGCCAAAAGTCATATTTTAGTCGCCTATAGTCTTTAGCGACTAAATTTTTTGGTTGGAAAATTAGTAGCCAACGAGTAGTCGGGAAATATGATTGCCGACTAAACCTAATTTAGTGGCCAATAGGTTTGAAAATTAATTAAATAAATACATTTTTGCCAACCAATTTTTTTGTCGCCAAAAGCCAATTATTTAGTGGCCGAAATATTTTTAGCTACTAAATTTTTTAGTCGCCAAAAGCAAATACTAGTGTTTTGGCTATTAAACTTTTAGTCGCCTAAAGTCAATCTTTTTTGGCTACTAAAATTTTAGTCGCCAAATACTATTTCTTTTGGCTACTACAAATTTAGTCGCCTAAACTTCAACATTTTTTGCTACTAAAAATTTAGTCGCCTAAACTACGACATTTTTGGCTACTAAATTTTTAGTCGCCAAAAGTCATATTTATTCTTCAACTTTTGTTTTTAGCTACAAAATATTTTAGTCGCCAAATGTTTGATTTTCTTTTGGCTACAAAACTTTTAGTAGCCAAAGGTTTGATTTTTTTTTTTGCTACAAAACATTTAGGAGCCAAATGGTTGTTTTTCTTTTGCCTACAAAAACTTTAGTAGCCAAATGTTTGATTTTCTTTTGGCTACTAAACTTTTAGTAGCCAAATGTTTGTTTTTTTTTTCCCCTTTTTATTGGCTACAAAACGTTTAGTCGGCAAAAACATGATATTATGTTTTATTGCTAATATTATAATGTGCCCATAACCTGTCTGTATTCCATTCAACCTGTAATACGTATATAAATAAAATGATACATAAATTATCAATCATTCCACAATCTGCATCCGTATACAAAAAAATAAGTTACTTTAACTGTCCAAGTACATACAAACGAACTATTGTCCAAACTAAAATAATAATTCCATACAACATATTCAATCACACAAAAAGTAAAGCCCTCTATATACAAAAATTATATTTACTATACCATGTGAAATGACCATTTGGCATGGTACAAATTACCATCGTAATCTGTACCACAACAAAAGGTGATGTATGTACCAAGCCAAAAACACATCTATGTACCACAACAAAAAATCAATTTAGTGGACAACGTCAAAAGGCGATCTATCTACCATGCCAATAATTATCTGTTCACTGCCAATAGTTTTCTGTATCAGGAATAGTTAACTGCACAAAAGCTGGAGATGACAAAAGTATTATATTACTTCTATACAAAAGTACAATTTCTTCTCCATACACCAAAATATCTCTGCAAGTCCACGCAACGAAGTCATCTACAAAAAACAAAAAAAAAAACATTGGAATTGGACCCAAAAATGCCCAACTTCATGAATGAATTTGGGAATAAGTGACAAATAAAAATAAGTGAGAAGCAACCTTCCATGATGAATCAATTATCAGTCATTGTACAGTCTTTCTAAAGTCTTTTGTTATAAGGAACATTCTTAAATGCAGAACAATCATTACTAAATCTTTCATTAGTAATATACAGCTAATGTAACAATCTTCTATTTGTATGCAACATGTATCCAAATTTTGTGGCTAAACCAATATCAAAGCCCAATGTGAATAGAAAGCATTCCTTTTACCAACTTCCTCATTATTTATTTGCAAAAGGCAATCATTAGATTGGATATAAAACCATCGGTGCTTATTAATGTATGTCAGTGCCATTTCAGAGAGGAAATTAGAACATGTGATAAAAATAATAACACGCGTGTGTACGTTCACAAAATTAGCAAGTTTAAAACATTCCGTCAGCTGTTACAAGTTCTATTTGTAATGGGAAAGCTGCCCGTGAGAGTCAGACAGAGGTTCGGGGGATGTTTTGAAGTTTCGCCCCCGAAACGCCCTTTTTCGACTAAGTTTTGGGTGTATTCGGCTCTAAATCTCAACCTATAGGTCCAAATAACATTCCGTCAGTTGTCACAAGTTATATTTGGCATGGGGAAACTGTTCATTTCAGTTACACGGAGGTTCGGGGGCTGTTTTGAATTTTCGCCCCCAAAACGCCATTTTTCGACTAAGTTTTGGGCATATTCGTCTCTAAATCCCAACCTATAGGTCCGAATAATATTCTGTCAGTTGTCACAAGTCATATTTGGCATGGAAAAACTGTTTGTTTCAGCCACACAGATGTTCGGGGGCTGTTTTGAATTTTCGCCCCCGAAACGCCCTTTTTCGATTAAGTTTTGGACGTATTCGGCTCTAAATCCCAACCCATAGGTCCGAATAACATTCCGTCAGTTGTCACAAGTCCTATTTGGCATGGGGAAGCTACCTGTGTCAGCCACACAGCGGTTCAGGGGCTGTTTTGAATTTTCGCCCCCGAAACGCCCTTTTTTGACTAAGTTTTGGGCGTATTCGTCTCTAAATCCCAACCTATAGGTCCGAATAACATTCCGTCAATTGTCACAAGTCATATTTGGCATGGGGAAACTATTCGTTTTGGCCACACAGAGGTTCGGGGGCTGTTTTGAATTTTTCCCCCGAAACGCCATTTTTCTACTAAGTTTTTGGTGTATTCGGCTCTAAATCCTAACCTATAGGTCCGAATAACATTCCGTCAGTTGTCACAAGTCCTATTTGGCATGGGGAAGCTGCCCGTGTCGGCCACATGGAGGTTCGGGGGCTGTTTTAAATTTTCGCCCCCGAAACGCCCTTTTTCGACTAAGTTTTGGGCGTATTCGACTCTAAATCCCAAACTATAGGTCCGAAGAACGTTTTGGTTTTGCTTATTTTCTCTATAGTAGTGCCCATTAGTTTGTTTTTTCCCCAGTTTTAAGGAACTTGTGTTAGATGTTTTGTGTTTTCCTTGTCGAGTGTTTGACTTTGGTTGTGAGATAGCTGTATCAGTATGGAGAGAGGGTATATGCCTCATTCTATGTTTTTTTTGCATATATTGCTATCTTTCAATGAATCATTGTGTGACGATCTTGTCGCGTATAATATTCTATATTTGATTAATTAAAGAGATTTGGATTTTAATTAGCCGTTATTTTGATTTAATTAGGATTTATGAGAATTGTGGAATCTGATTCGTATATAATTCTATTAAGGATTTACTTTGGAATTAGAAATTGAACGTCCAAATGGCTTAAGGAGGTAAAATTGATGAGTTGCTTCAATTTAATTTCAAGTACCGGACCATATGAGAGTTTAATTAAATATTCGATTCAGTTTAGTAAAATTGAGATTTAATTAATTAGGTCCGAATTGGAGTTAATTAAGTTATGAGGATTGAGAATTTTGATTATTATGAATTAAATTTATTTATAAGGTGTCCAATTTAAATATGTAATTTATTGACGAAAATTTTGAGTCTGATAAAAAATTGAAGGCCTAAATGATTTGGGAAATCAAAATTGATTATGGCAATAAGTTTAATTTAATATTTGGAGCCTTTTGGGAGTTTGATTAAAAATCTGATTCAGATTGGTAAAAATTAAATATAATTAATTGGGTCTTAATTGAAGTCAATTGAACTAATTAAATTAAAGATTAAACGTAATTAATTAAGATTAACAATTGATTAATTATGTTAATATGTGATTAGTGAAATAATCTAATCAAAGTCAATTAAATAAGATGAGAGAGTTAGAGAGTGTTCCAGAAAGTAGAAAAAAATGAAGTCAAGAAAAGCATATATAATATGTATTAGAGAGAGAGTTCTATTCGGCTGGGAAAAAAAAAAAAAGAAACCGAGAGAGAGAGAGAGAGAGAGAGAGAGAGAGAGAGAGAGAGATTTGTGCTGGAAAATTCTATGTCAAGAAGGGAGAAAGAATTGAGCTCAAGGAAGCAAGGGTTTAAAGAAAGGAAAGGGAAATTCATCAAGAAATTCATCAATCAGGAACTCTAGGTAAGGAATAAAAGCTCAAATCTTGTAGATAAATTAGTTAAAAGCTGAAATTAATTATATAAATTGATAGGAATTGGGTTTTGGATGTTAAATTAAGTTAGGTTGAAGAATATGAGTTATGATTCTTTAAATTTGTTAAGTTGGGTTCAATTTTGAGAATTACTCTTGACTTGAGTCTTATAAATTACATGCAACAAGGTTTGTTTGAAGATTTGATCCATGCAATGGAGTATATAAATGAGTTTGAAGAAAAAGTTTTGAAAATCATGAGTTATGAAATTTAAGAGTTTGATTTTGGAATTAAAGGAAGTTTTGATTTAATTGAGTTGAAGATTGATCATGGCTCATATTTGTTTTCATGTTTTGATGAAGTTTTGCAGGAGTTTTGAGTATGAAATTGAGTCTTGGAAGCTTAATTTATGTTTTAGAATTTAAGAGTTTGGAATTGGGTTTGATATGAAGAAAATGAATTAAATCTAACTTTGGACAAATTAAGAACTAAATTTTAAGTTATATTTAAGAATCAAGAATTGGTTTGATTTTGATTTGAATTTCATATATGCAAATATTTTGTTTCAAAGAGCTTTATAGTTTCAATTTTATGTTTTATAAACAAAGAAGAAATATTTTAAACTCATTATATTTATGAAATTTTAGTTTTAATCTTGACAAATGGAAGAAGGGTTTTGTATTATAATTTAAAAGTAATCGTGGGTTCATGTTTGTTAATGAAATTACATATCTAAATTGAGTCAAGCATGAATCTAAATTTGAAATGAAATTTGGAAGCTCAAACTACAGTTTTGAAACTCAGAAAATTTATAGATTGCTTGAGCGACCAATTGGTGGCTCGAGCGAACATGACGAGCTTCTAGTACTTTTTTACAGACAATATAGTCCGCTTGAGCGACCAAGTAATGGCTCGAGGGGTCAAGCTATTTTCAGCATATTTTGAAAAACTACACTTTGCTCATATTTCACTCTCATCTCTTTCCAAAGCATTTTAATCATGATTTATGGCTCAATAAAGATTAATAAGCTACCAATCAATATAAATTAGTTAGTTAAAGAATAAATCGAAGTCAAATAAGAAATCAGTCTATTTGGAAAAGATAGACTTAGTAATGAAACAATATGTGAAATGAGAACCCGAGTTATTTGAATATAGAGATAATACGGATAGTAGAACTTCGAATTACTTAAATAGAAAAAGACAGATAAGTCAAGTTTGATCAGGGAGGTGATATTGTGTTTCAATGTGTATCTGTTATGTGTTTGTGTAGGTCACGCGTTACGGTCCATCCGATCTGTCTCTGGAGCTATCTGTGAGTAACAACCTTGTAGAGATATGTTTGAATTATATGTATTTTTTGATTTATACAATGCTTTTCTTTCTGAAATGCTATTTTTTGCCTGATTGAATGATAGTCTTTGTAACAAGCCCGCGGGGGGGCCTCGCTACAGCTCGGACTCGATTTTGTCACGGTTCTTAATCTGAACCAAAGAGTCCAAATCCGGCAAATCGTTTTGAGAAAACAGATTTTGAAAGAAGTGCCAAACATGGACTGCTTTGCCAGATACAGAGTCGCCACCTAAATATTTTATTTTTGGGAAATTTAGGAAACCCTGACTCGTTGCCTAAGGCCACGTGTCCGTCATCACCAAAGTTGCCTCGGCTCGGGAACTTGGGTACGATTGGGGAAGGTCACTTCGTGAGCACCCCCGCTCGCTCGATCAAAGATCGGCCTCTACTAACCATGATATCTAGTTTTGAAAACATTGTGTGCTCTTATTCCGGTTATTAGCCTAGATTTACTATGTGATGCGCACAGCATACAAGTATAGACCGGGTCGCCTGAATTGGAACAAAACATTTCATGTTTGTTTTTTTGAAAGATGGTTTGCTACTCGCAAGTAGGCTTAAGATGCAGATTTTGGCACCCTCAGGTGGGCTTAGAAAACATGGTTTTGCCACTATCTAGTGGGCTTAAAACAAACATTTGATGAATTGTTCCAATCCAAATAACCCAACCTTCACCCACAGGCATTCAGGCAGTTATATCACATAAGCAGTTAGCCTCATGGTAAGCATGCTATTCATGGCAGTCACTCACACGCATGCAAGGATGCTAAAGCATAAAAACTCACCGAGTACTCCAAGCCAAAACAGAAGCTCATTAGAAATCCATGCATGATCCTAGATACACAGAATTGCCTAATGCAACACATGCAATAATGCAACTATAGCAGGCTCGGCTATTCTAAACATGGCATATGAGATGCAACAGCTATCATGTATTCAACTTAGAATTGAAGTACAAATGCAGTTAGTATGATGCGCCGAGCCCGGTGCATGCAAGACAGATGAATGAATGCAAACATGCTATCATACTGTATGCTAATTGAAACATACCCTAATCTAACCATCATAAGCTGGTAAAAAAAAGGGAAGAAAGACGTGGGGTTGGAAGACATACATCACACTCACGCACACTTATTACAATTATGCCCTCGCACAGAGGGTACGAATAAATAGTACAGTCCAAAATTATGTACAATTCCTAATTAATTACCAAATTAACTAAGAAAAACAATAAACTGGCATGCAAGCCAGGGACTGCCTTGACTCTTCTTCAGATGATGAATGATGCATATCCGGGTTGCCTTTGCTCGGAAATCCACTGTGATGCCCCAATTAGCCTCTGTTTTGCAATGGTTTTTGGAAAGCGCGCCAAGCCTCGGAAGACTGCTGATTCTTGATTTGCTGCAACAGAGAGCAGGAAAGGGGTATGGCAATGTATTTTCACAAATGTATGCATGCCTCGATCCTCATGCCACCAATCACGCATCTCGATGCATGATGGCCGAGGAATCGAATTGCATAACTCAATATAGAATGAATGCACATGAAAACTCAACTAAAACCTAACTCCATCATGGATAATCCGGAGCGTCGGTGACTGGGGAATTGAGACACGTTCCGTCACTCGGAGTACGAAACGCACCTCGTTTCCCATGCCCGGGCTAACTCTTATCCCGAACACAATGCAATATGCATGATATGCATGAAATGCAACTAAGATATATCCTAACATGCAACATGCTATGAAATGGCATACACGATGCACGAGGTAACATGGCATACACAATGCACTAACATACAATCCTGGCATACACAATGCTATGGAATGAAATAGCATACACAATGCAATATGGACTTACACTAACATGAGTGGACCTCAGCCACACTCACACAAGAGGCCATTAGATGAAAATGAGACTACTCGAGATGCGTGCACGCGTGCATGCAAACCGAGGACCGAACCTACAGCACGGAATGCCACTCTAACAAGACATAGCAAAACATGGAATATGGCATACTATCATGCAAATTTCAGAGGCAAAATGAGATGTAAAACAGCCCCGAAACATGGTAAAATGGTACCCGATGCATGGAACGAGTCCCGAAACATGAATTTTGGCGCATGAAATGGCCTATAGCTATGCAATGCATGCAATATTTGAACATGAAGTGTAAAGACAGAAGCAAGGCAGCCCCAAAACAAGCATGTTTACATTTTAAGCAAGGCCAAACAGTGAGCACAAATGGGGCTAAGCTAGCATACAAAAATGGCCCCAAAAGCAAATATTGAAGCAACTCACAGATGCTGGCCCTAAACAAGTGAGAAGGGGCCTTCTACAATATTGAAGAGGGGCCAAAAATATGATGTTTTACAGTTTATAACAAACCCCAAAAAAAGATACAAGTATGCTCAAAATGCTATGCAAAATAAGGGCCAAAATGGAGATAAAAAGTAATTGATGTATGCTGGTCCTAAACAGGTAAGAGCCCTTCAACATGGTTGAAGAGGGGCCCAAAATATGACTTTTTACAGTTGATGGTCGAGCCCAAAACAGTGTACAAATGTGCTCAAAATGTCATGCAAAATAAGGGCCAAAATGAGAGATATAACATGAAGTATAAAAATGATGTCCCAAACAATGAAGAACCCTTAATGAAACATGGAGAGGGGGTCAAAATAAACCCCTTTTCAGTTCGGACCAAAGTCCAAAAACAGAAGCATAGTGGGCTAACAAATCATGCAAAAATGGGACTAAAACATGGATATCAAAGCAAGTAGCACATGGGGGTCCCAAAAAGTGATGAGCCCTTCTTCAATATTGAAGAGGGGCTCAAAATAAGCTCATTTACAGTTTACATCATGCCTCAAAACAGATTACACATAAGCCAAAAATACTATGCAAGATTAGGGCCTAAAGAAGAGATAAAGAAGGAAGTAGTAGTAGGAAGTCCCAAAAAAGTAAAAACCCTTAATCAAACAGAAAAATGAGCTCAAAAAAATGACATTTTCAGTTATGGCCAGAGCTCAAAACAGTAAGCAAAAAGGGCTAAGAAATGGTACAAAAATAAGCTCAAAAAAAGGAAAATGGTGCTCACCTTTGTAGACCAAGCCTTTGCTGCCTTTTGGCTTGAAAAGTGATGCCTCCTAGCCTCTGGAAAAGTCCTCCAAGCTGCTGGAATGGAAGTGGTGGTGTGGTGCTAGGTGGTGGTGTGGAAAAGGGGTAGGACTTGGGTGTTTTTGAGTGTTTGGAAGAGAGGAAGAGGGAGGAGTGTATATGCAAGCTCAAGGCAAATTTTCCAACCCCAAACCAGAGCTGGAGCTGCTGGTTATATAAGTCAAAGAGGGGGAGAAAGAGGGGGAAAAAAGGGAGGGAAAATCCCTCCAAGTTTCCCTCCAAAAAAAGTCCCTCCGGATGCAGAATCTGGGAGGAAAAAAAGTGTATATTTGAAGTGAACAGGATGCAAGGAAGCTGGCCGGCCAGTTTGCTAGGGTTTGGGTGGCCGGCCGGCCCTCCCCATGGCCGGCCGGCCAAGGGTCAAGTGTGGTTAGTGGCCGGCCACCACAGATTGGTGGCCTCCCATGTGTCCTCAACACAACCCTGTGGTTGGAAATTGGCAACTGTGAACCAGGAGAGAGAACAACCCACTTTTCAAAGGGGTTCAAAAGGATCAAATGGAATTACTGGCCGGCCATGTGATATTTGTGGCCTCCCAGATGTGTACATCACAAATATGGGGTTTAGGGTGCAAGAAAATGGCCCAAGGGTGGTCAACATTGGCTTTGAAGTGAGAAAAACGGGCGTCGGAGGGCGATAATGGAATATAACTGGTTACTGGAACAATTACTGGCCTCCCACCCTTCTACGACCTTCCTGGTGATGAAACAGAGGTCCCTGCCGAAAATGAACGAAAACCGATGCAAAATGAAGGTTCGGGGGCCGAAACGCGCAGTCCGAGGCCCCGAAAACCGACTGTTAGGCACCGGGAGTGGTGTTCGACCACGAAGTTGGTCTCTCGGACCACAATGTCCCTTAAAAGGGAGTAAGTAAGATGCATGCCAAAAACCGGAGCAAACGGAGGTGGTTAGGTGGTCCCGAACTGAGGCACACGGCCTGACGGCTCCGAAAACCAGGAACCGGGCTCCGAAATGGAAAAAATGGCCTACGACCACGAAACGTAGCCTACGGCCACTGAGAGATGATCTACGAGACCTCTCCCTCCCTTCTGGAAGAGAAACAAAGAAAACCGAGCCTGGTTCGCAAACCGAGGCAAAGCACAGAAAAACCCGGAAGTTCGGAGGCAAGGCTTACGGCCGAGACTCTGAGACCTCTGAACGAGCACAATATGCAACATCACCGAGCGCTCAATCGGTGACGTCTGAGTCTTAAGGTCGGTCAAAAATGGGGTGTCTACAGTTGCCCCTCTTTGACAGAACTCGGAAGTCAAGAAGTGACGGGAGTGAATGTCAAAACCCAGAGACGACCCATTTTTGACAAGGCCGAAGACTTAGACAATCATACAAGATATACAGAGATATGCCCGCAGGCGGGGGGCAAAATGCAAAACGGTATGCACAAGGCCAGATGTGACTTGATGATCATGCAAATGCAGCAAGCTGTAATGAAGCAAGTATTCGCAAATAGATGCAACAGTTTTAAGCAAGAATGCAAAGCAACAACTACATTTCATGCAGTTAGGAATGCAGAGAATTATTCAATTCTCGTCGCGTCTCACACGGAGAAGATACGATACCTGCGCGATTCGTCTGGTCGCACCAGCTTCAAATGAACCGTACATACAATATCGTGCCTGCAAAAGAAAGAAACTTAACAAGCACAACATATTTAACAACATATGTTCAATGTGATATCGAAAGTTCGACAAGTGCGGTACCGGTAGGTGAGTGCATCGCAATGCGAGAAAAGAGTGTGCGTGATGACGCAAACTTAAACACAGAAGTATGGTAATATCAAGAAAACGTGCATGATAATGCAAGTATGTTCATGAGAATGCAAGTTAGATGCACAACAATGCAGGACAATCGCAAATCCGGACGCGTGTTTGTCACAAAACGACGAGCAAGGAAACGCGCGTTTCGGCGAGGGTGACTCGATCGCGGCCTCCGGTTCACCTCCCGGGGGGGTTACAACATGTTCAAAAAGGATACACCTTGATTTTGGTGAGTAATGATGAGACGCACGTCGGAAGTTTCAAGCTGAAGTTCCGGTGGAGCGATTTCGCGACAGAACGTGCACTTCTCTTGTACTTTTTCAGGTCCCGGGAACTCTAATCTTCCCCAAAATTTGCAGAGAGCTTGGGACCCACCTAGGGATCACCACCGGCCAGTTTTCCTCCCCATTGGAGGCCACCGGCCACTTTTCAAAAAGAGGATGGCCGGCCAGCCTGAAAAGGTGGCCGGCCGGCCATATGCCCAAATCCCGGGCATTTTGGTCTTTTCACCTTCTTTTCTTTATATTCACTCACCCAAACACTTTGAGCTCATAACATCAGTCCGAAATCTTCTCCTCTAGCTTCCCAAACCATTTTCTTCCTCAGATCCGTGCTCCATACGCGTTTTCCAACGTCCCACGCAAGTTGTTTTCGCGAAAACATTCAGTTTTAAGCACTTTGAACCGATTAAATTTTAATTTCGGTGCTTCTTTTCTCATTTTTGCCACTTGAGGTGAGTTTATCTCAACATTTGGAAGATTTTCTCGGGAGTTGACTTTTGTTGACTTTTTCATTTCCCGGGAGTTTACTTTTGTTGACTTTTTCTGATTTTTGCAGGTTTTCTGAAATGGCCAGTCATTTTCCTCACGGCGGAGGTCCTGCGGATGCCGGAGGTGATCCCGATATTATGGCTCTGCCTCCGAGGGTTCGACCCTTCATACCCGAGAGGTATGCCCCACCAGCACACGTTCTTCCGCGAGCTATTTTCCATCACTTCACTGACTTTGATGAGCGAGCGCCCGGGGATCTCCTTCTACGGGAGCCAGAGTATCACCTCTCCCATGAGGCACGAGAGGTATTTTACTTCGTTTTTATCTTTTCTGCAACGTATTCTGCATTTTTCGTGCATTCTGCCTACATTCTGAACACACGGTTCAATCACTTGAGTTTCTGAACCCTTAGCCCATAAATTGATTGTGAACACACGGCACACTTTGATTGAGAGTTGAACACGCAGCCCAAACGCTAATTTTCTGAACACACAGTTCGAATTGAAGGTGAACACACGGCACACACTGATTGAGAGTTGAACACGCAGCCCAACGCTAATTTTCTGAACACACAGCCCAATTGGAAGGTGAACACACGGCACACACTGATTGAAAGTTGAACACACAGCCCAAACACTAATTTTCTGAACACACAGCCCAATTTGAAGGTGAACGCACGGCACACACTGATTGAAAGTTGAACACGCAGCCCAAACACTAATTTTCTGAACACATAGCCCAATTCGAGGGTGAACACACGGCACACACTGATTGAGAGTTGAACACACAGCCCAAACACTGACTTTCTGAACACACAGCCCAATTTGAAGGTGAACACATGGCACACACTGATTGAAAGTTGAACACGCAGCCCAAACACTAATTTTCTGAACACACAGCCCAATTGGAAGGTGAACACACGGCACACACTGATTGAAAGTTGAACACGCAGCCCAAACACTAATTTTCTGAACACACAGCCCAATTTGAAGGTGAACACACGGCACACACTGATTGAAAGTTGAACACACAGCCCAATTCGAGGGTGAACACACGGCACACACTGATTGAGAGTTGAACACACAGCCCAAACACTGACTTTCTGACACACAGCCCAATTTGAAGGTGAACACACGGCACACACTGATTGAAAGTTGAACACGCAGCCCAAACACTATTTTCTGAACACACAGCCCAATTCGAGGGTGAACACACGGCACACACTGATTGAGAGTTGAACACATAGCCCAAACACTGACTTTCTGAACACACAGCCCAATTTGAAGGTGAACACACGGCACACACTGATTGAAAGTTGAACACGCAGCCCAAACACTAATTTTCTGAACACACAGTTCGAATTGACTTTACTTTGCACGCAGTCCGTTCATTTACACGCAGCTCATTCATTTTATTGAAGCGTGTATTCATTCTGAATGCAGGTGACCTCTTGCACTGTGCGGGGATACGGCTCCACCGTAGCTAGAGATTGGTACGCCGAGCTTCCGAAGGCTATCCGAGATCTGGTTGATTTGGTAGGGTTTAGGCCCTTCTGTGCTGGGCTTTCTCGTTGTACTGCCAGGAGGACGCTGATGGCAGCTTTGGTGGAGAGATAGTAGGACACCACCAACTCCTTTCATTTCTCCGCCACGGGGGATCTGACTATGACCCCGCTCGACTTTGCTGTGTTGACCGGCCTTGACGTGGGAGGTTGGCCCATCCCTTACGATGAGGATATGGGCCAGTGGGAGGCCGCTTGGATGTATTTGCTGGGGGCTCGCCCACCTGTTGACAGAGCTTCCGGGAGAGTCCGATACACTTGGTTCTCTTCCCATTTTCGGAGGGTGGAGATGGAGCCTGGGACTCCTGAGGAGGCAGCACAGTATGCTCGTGGTTTTCTGATGTTCCTCTTTGGGACGACTTTGTTTTCCGACCGAGGGAACACTGTTGGGCTATATCTGTTGAGCGCCTTGGTGGACCTATCACAGGTCAAGCGGTATGAATGGGGTGGCGCCGGCCTGGCTACCCTTTACTGCTACATGAGCGCGACCTCCCGCGGACGGGGGGACTTACTTGGTGGTTACTGGAGAGCCTGGGAGGTACTTTCTGCCCTCTTGATTTACATTTCCGTTCTTCATTACTTGTTCACTGCACACACGGCGCACTTTACACTCTGTATTCTGCCCTCAGCATTTTGCATTTACATTCTACACTGTTTTCCACAGTTATGGGTCTATGTGTATTTCCCGGTATTAGCCCCAGAGATGGTGGTGGCAGGGCCCCTCATGACTCCGTATTCACTGGTATTCGAGGGCCAGCACCGGCCAAGACCCCGGGAGTCTCTTCTTTATCTGCGGCAGTATTTTGACACGGTCCGGTCGACGGAGGTAATTCAGAACTCTCAGTTCTTTGTGTTTTTCA
>JAPPVO010001019.1:0-20891 GCA_030407325.1 Camellia japonica | reverse complement strand
ATCTCAAATCTGTGTTCTATAAATTTCAATTTTAAAACGGTCATGCTCATTTTTCCATCATAGGTGGACCTCTTCAAAATATGAGCTGGCTAGAAAAATATGAATTCATGTTACAGAAGTTGTTAGGAAACTCAAAATATTTATTAAAAAAAATTATCAATGATGATGGGTCCATTAAGGAAAAAAACAAATTGATATCACGTGCGGAGCACCAGGCCATGTCTCTTAGATGGGCCCCTTTGAAAAGTTTGATAGCAATGAATTGTGACTCTTTTTTAAATTAAGCTAAGATCTCTATACTATGATCTATCTTTCTAATTTCTATGACACCTGTATCCTATACAAACAAATATGTGTTGGGTTAAATTGGAATTTTTATCATTTTTCAAATTAATTAATTATAATTAGATCACATTTTTTAACTATAATAATGTGAATTATTATCTTAGTCAATAAAAGTTATACATATGTGGCGATTGCACAAGAATCATCTAGAATGGTTGTGTCTTAGGTTCAATTGAAATTTGTGCCTTTTTCAAATTGATTATATAGCAATAGTTACATTTATGCAATATAATAATGTGAACTATTATCTTAATTAAGAAAAAGTTATACACATGTGGCGATTGCATATTTGTCATTAAGAATCATCGAGAAGAGTTATGTGTTAGGTTCAATTGAAATTTTGTACCATTTTTTAAAATTGATTATATAGCTATAATCAGGTGTGAAAATTGAATTATTATCTTAGTTAAAAAAAAGTTATACGTATGTAGCGATTATATATTTGCAATTAAGAACAATGCAGAACGGGTTTCGTTATAATTATTGCAAGGATCCATAGTTAGCAACATCTGTTTAATGAAAGATTTGTAGTGAGTATATAAATAAAATATTAAATACACCTAAAATTAAATATATATATATATTAAAATTATTGTTTTGCTGTGGATGAGAATGTGAGTGGATTCTCTTGGTTGAATTGATGTTGGGGGCTTACACGAAATCTCCCGATGGAATGAAAAATTCAAAGTAAATTTGAGAAGTAAAAAAAATTCAAATGCATGTGCTAATGAAACAAACATACTGTCTCGTAATTTAAAATCTTCAGGCATGAGCCCATAACATAGTGCCACTTGACTTAGATTGGAGATGTTGTCAGAGAGTAATAAATATAATAACTAAGAAGTGCTATAATCTGTACAACATTGTGATGATAGATTAGACTCAAAGAAATTTAGACTAGGCGATTTTTGGTTCACATGTGAGGGATAAATTATTGGAACATGTGTGAAGATTTAACATAAAAAAAAAAAAATAAATAAATAAATAAATAATAGTCTTAATATAATTGAATTGACTTATCACTTTAGACTTTAAATTTTTAAACAAGTTGAAATTTATGTTGAAACCTTAATTGTTCATATGTGAACTCTAAAGTTTCTTTCTTACATTTCGATTCAGTGTTGTTGCGTGTTCTAGGATTCCCTGGAGTACACAACAAATTTCTTCATCCTGTAAATATTATATTTTAAGTCTATTTTCTTGACTTTCTTGTTAGGGAAAAGATTATAAAATCAAATAAATGGATAAATCTCAAAATTTTTTTTCCAAAAATAACTCCCATTAAACACCACATACATATCTATCATGCACATATCATGTAGAAATTGTCGTTCAATCTAACCCACTGTGCAAGTCACTCGAGGACAATGACAAAATTACACCTTTTTTTAAGAGAAAGAGGACTTTGAAAATTAGGTCACAAATTGTAGGAGCAATGATTTTTTATAGTTCAAGGAAAATATCTAATGTGTTTGTTCTAATCTGTAAAATCACATTAATTCCTCTCAGATGAATTTAATTTTTTAATAAGTAAATATATTTTCTGCCTTGTAAATATATTTTTAAGATATGGTCATGGCTTTTCTGTTAGCAAAAGATTATAAACAAATAAAAAAATGATAAATCTCAAATATTTTTTCCAAAATAAGTCCCATTAAACACCATATATATCTCATGCACATATCATTGTTGAAACTATAGCTAAGTCAACCATTGTGCGATCACTTAAGGGTAATGACAAAATTGCATTTTTTGAGAGAAAGAGGACTTTACAAATTAATGTGGTTCAGCTAGTAGGAATAAAGATTTTTCTTAGTTCAAAAAAAATATCCGATATTTTGGTTCTGATACTATAGAATCATATTATTGTCCTCAGTGAACTCAATTTTTTGATACAATATTCACTTAAGGTATTTTAAAGTCTCAAATTGAACATCACAATGAGGCCTTAGGTCTAAGCAAGGCCTTTGATAATCAGAGGCATTTGCAAGAATGATTTTTGGGGAGCCTTAAGCAAACTATAGAAAAGAGAATTGCAATGTGAAGTGGGGAGTCTTTTAATTCTTAGGTATAGTAACTGTTCAATTAGTGCACGAGTATAGTGAACGTTAAAGGCCAAAAAAAGATATTCTAATTAGTTTGTTTTATGAAAGGAATGAGAAATTCCTAATTTATTTTTTTTAATTATAAATTAGTTTGACAAAAATAAATATTAAAAAATTATTTTAAAAAAAAAATTATTTCTATTCCAAAAGAAAAAAAATCAAATAAAAATATTGAGTTCTTTTAATTTTTGGATAAATTACACTGACATTCTTGAAGAAAATATAATGTCATTAGTTTTAACATAATTAAATTTGATTCTTTTAATGTTTTAATTCACGTAAAACTTGATCTCATTTTCATTGTAATTCATTAGTATAAAAATAAATAAATAAATAAATGTTGCCATTATTTTGCATTAAAATATATTTTTTAATTTTTTATCTTTGCATTAGTTTTGATCTCTTTACGTTGTGTTTGTTCATAGATTTGGGTAAGAACTTTGAAATGGAAAGAAAAAATGTATGTGAAATCTATATAATAAAGCAAAGGGTTTTTGAATCTTTAATATATTTTTGTCCTACTAGGAATTTGGACAGCTTAGATCTGTTCAAACTATAAAACAATATTGAGATGTATTTTTTAAAAAATTCCTAGTGAACATTTTCTTACTTTTCACTTCTTTCTCTTACTTTTTCCTTTTCTCACCCACCTTCTCATATCCCATGAATGTCTCATGATCCCATGATCCAACCTTCCTCATCTTCTTTTTCTTTTTTTTTTATTTTTATTTTCCTCCCTATTTGTTTTTTTTTTCCTTTATTTTTTTCACTTATTTTTATTTACACCCGTGCCTTCAAGCATAGGAATACACTAGTATAAGTATATTTTAGTCCAAATTCCTTCTCAAATCCATAAACCAAACATAGCCTTAAAATGCATTTAAGACATGTAGTAGAGTTTAGTCTTATATAGTTCAATTTATAATAAATTGTAAATATTTTAAGAGTCTCAATCTTTTTCCTTTTAATTAATTAACCAATAATTCTTAGCATTTTTGTACCAAAAATATTTTTTTTATTTTTTCTTTCTTTTCTTGATCACGTTGTGGTAGGTAGGGGTGGACGCGAGTTTGTTGCGGCCACGGAATCTCTAATCCACCATCCGTCTACCAGATTGACGAATTAGAGAAAATCAATCCGCATCCGTCCGCTAATCTGGTGGATGTGGATTGAGAGAATTGGCAGATGGATATGAATCAGTTTGGCAGTTTAAAATTTTATAAAGGAAAATGCTATGAATCCCAATGAGTGTGGGACCCATACAAACCACATTTAGTAGATTATTTGGGATCTCACACCCATGTGAGAGGTTTGGTAAAACTATTTGGTAGATTATTTAAGGTCCCTAGCATTACCCTTTTAACTTGTGCACTTCCTCAAAAAAAAAAAAAAAAAGTATTACAGTCAATAACTTAATGTATTACAATCACTGCATGTCTCATCCAAAAAAAAAAGTTTAAATTTTAAAATATTACAATCACTACATGCCTCATCCACATAAATATTATAATCCGTAGTTCTTAAAATATAAAAACAATTCAAATCACCAAAAACCATGAACAGAGCAGTAGTAGAATTGTATACTTCTGTATTGTTACATCTATATCTGTTTTTGAAAACAAAAACCAACTAACATATATCATCTTTTTTATTTATTATTTTTAGAGTTAGATTTAAAAAACAAAAAATATAGATAAATAATACATTTATTTTTTTCAATTCAAAAAATATATTCAAGTTGAAAACTCTTTTTCAATAGAATATTTAATCTCTTTTTCAATTGAAAACACAAACAAAATATCTAAACAAATTGAAAACACAAAGTCTTACAAATTACTAGGGTTGCTCGCAGTTTGACGGTTCGGTTGCGGCCAAAAGAATCTCAATTCGCCACCCGTCCAAAACTAGACGGATTGAAAAAATCAATCCACAACCGTCCGCTCATCATCACGTATCTGTCTAAAATGCGAAGGATCAGTTCGGTTCGATCGATTTGGGCAGATTAGCATATCCGTTGCTCACCCCTAATGGTAGGAATGGATTGTGACTCTTTATAATAACAACAGTCCTTGAGTTTGATATTATTTCTTCATTATCAATCAAATATTAGTTTTGTTTGATATCAGTTATTGATCATGTTATGTGTCTATTTGGTTTAACTTTTTTAAATTATTTTTAGATATGTTTTTATTTATTTTTAATACATTTTTGATATTTTAATTAATTTTTTGCATTTTTTAATTGTATCTAATCAAGATGCATCTAAAAAGTAAAATAAATTGGCTAAAATATTTTTAAAAATTTCTAAAAATATCCAAAAATTTAAACAAAAATCTATGTGTATTTTTGTTCGGGTTTTTATTTGTTTTTAGTGATTTTTTTTTTATAATTTATTTTTTTTTTTTTTTTACTTTTTAGATGTATCTAACTGTGATATATAAAAATTATTAAAAAAATTTGACTAAAATATTCAAAAATTAATACAAACAAACAAAAATCTATTTAAAAATAATTTCGAAAATATAACCAACAAAATCGGACCGGTCATGTTCATTTCCTATCATAGATGGGGCTCATATGGTAGATAGGAAGATATACATTTATCGCATATAATACAAACAAATATGTGTTAGGTTAAACTAAGGTTTCTATCATTTTTTTTTTTTTTTTTTTAATCTTGAAAAGTCGTTTAAAGTTCTGCAAACACCATCAAAGTTGTGGTTGTGGATATAGATAGTGACTTCTCTCTTATCGGTTTTACTAATTATACCATCTAGTTGCTTTTCTATGGATCCAGTCTTAGCTTAACTTTACTTACCACAATCTTGAAGATTTTTTTTAAATGAGATTGACATTGAGTAATGTGTAATTCATTTGTTATGATTATATTTTATTGAATTTAATTGAATGATTGTGTTTTTATTTGTTGTCAGCTTAACTTTACTTTGACTTGTTTTGGTAATATGTAGTTTATATTTTATTTGCTGACATTCTATTTAAATGTGATATTAAAATTTTTCTCTGATTTCCTATAATAATATGTCATTTGTCTTTTATTTACTAACTGCTTTTTTTTTTTTTAAATTAACAATAATATTACTTTGTTAACATTATTGTTTTATTGTTTTAATAAATTATTTTATTTAATATTTTTACTTTTTTTTTAGTGACCAGATGTCCGGACCAACTTACTATATTATTCTAATGACATATGTTGGGCTTTTCAAAACATTTTTTTTTTTTTACTTATCCTTAATATATACATAAAAGTTTTAGAGAAAATTAGTCTAAGGTCCCTATCCCCTTTTTATTAATGAAATAGATCCATCATATTATTTTGTGATGTCTAAAGTCCCTCAACCCTGACACCCATATATCACAGAGAAATTTGATTCTCTCAAGTCAGTCGGTCTCTTCCTCTGTTCCTCTGTTCCTCTCTCTCTTTGCTCTCTCTCCCCAACGAACTCCATTTCCATCGTCACTGTTGACAGCTCTCCCTACCGCCGCATCTTCTCTCACTACTGCCATCTTCTCTCACATCTCCTCTCACGATCACATCTACTCCATCATCTCCCCCCCTCTCTATATATATATACACAATGATAGATTTACAAACCTCTATTTTGTTTTGTGCTTATGCTATGAATATGTGATTATTGAACACAAGTCCAAGAAATCTTTCATGGTAGGTTTGATTAGGGTTTGTTTCATCTAGAATCTTTGATCTTTCTCTCTATATGTGCGTGTATATTTATAAAATAAACAAATACATAATGTAATACAAGTTTATTGAAGATTAGGGTTTTATTTTCTAATATATATTCCATCTTTCTCTCCTCTATTTTCCTCTGTTTTGTTTTCTTCGTTTTCAGCAGTATAGTTGATGCAAATATATGTTTATTGAATATCCTTATGTTTATGTATGTACTTGAAACTCTGTCTCATGAATAATGTTATTACGGTTTGTTTGACAATTTTATATGGTGTTGATGGGTCTTAAAGGATTGGGGATGTTGAGTTCTTGAATTTTCAGATTTAAAGTTTTAGGGTTTGAGGAGTTGTATATGTATTATGTATATGGACAAATGCAAATCACAGTGAAGCCAAATGCTCTCTGTTCCTTGAACTCGTCATTACAATTTCTTGAAATCTAGAGAAAATCTAGAGAAATTCTCTGGAAATCTAGAGAAAGTCTCTGGATGGGAATCCAAAGAATTTCTCTGGCTTTCCCATAGACAAATGCAAATTACAGTGAAACCAAATGCTTTGTCTCTTGAACTCTTCATTATTATTTCTTGAAATCGAGAGAAAGTCCAGATAAATTCTCTGGAAATCCAAAGAAAATCTCTAGACTGGAATCTAGAGAATTTCACTGGTCTTTCCATGGAGAAATGCAAATCATAGTGAAGCCAAATAGGCTGTTCATTGAACTCTTCATTACTATTTCTTGAAATCTAGAGAAAATCTAGAGAAATTCTCTGGAAATCTAGAGAAAATCTCTAGACTAGAATTTAAAGAATTACTCTGACCTTCCTAGAATTTCTCTTGAGAGAAATTCTCTAGATATATGTATATTGGTTGTTGTTGTTGTTGTTGTTGTTGTTGTTTATTTGGGTAATCAATTTGTGTATTACATATTGTGATTAGGAAAGCAGAGAAATTTCTGGTGTTTCTTAAACTATTCATTACTGTTTCTTGAAATCTAGAGAAAATCCAAAGAAAATCTCTAGACTAGAATCCAGAGAATATCTCTGGCCTTCTCATGGACAAATGCAAATCACAGTAAAGCCAAATGCTCTATTCCTTGAACTCTTCATTACTGTTTCTTGAAATTCAGAGAAAATCCGAAGAAATTCTCTAGAAATCCAAAAAAAATCTCTAGACTATAATCGAGAGAAATTCTCTGGGAAGTCCAGAAAAATTCTCTGGATATATGTATATTGGTTGTTGTTATTGCTTATTTGGGTGATTGATTTGTGTATTGCACAACGTGATTAGGAAGGCAAAGAAATTTTCTAATTTGGACTCACAGAAATTCTTGCGAAAACCATAGAAATTCTCTAAAAATCCAAAGAAAATCTCTAGACTGGAATCCAGAGAATTTCTCTGACCTTTCCAGAATTTCTCTGGAGAGAATTCTTTAGGAAGTCCAAAGAAATTATCTTGATCGAATTTTCTCTAGATCAATGTTAAGGGACCTTAGACATTATAAAAATATTGAATGTCATTTATGCTACAAAATCTTAATACCAGGGACCTTAAAAAAAAACCCAAAGTTTTATGGTAAATTATTTATAAGTCTTATTTGGAAGACTTATATAAGATATGGTCCTATGAAAAAACTTATAACCTAATAGGTCCTATGATTTTTTTTAAGACACATCTACCCCAATCTTAATTAATTAATAACCTAATTAATTATAATACCATATATAGAAAATCTAATGTTACCATAGGTTGTGATTATATCTATATGGTTAGAAATTTGAAATTGAAAATAACCTAATTAAAAAATCTAGAAATCCCCTAGATATTGATTTGTGATTATGAAACAATTTTAGCCAGTAAATAGCAATCACAATCAAACAATCAAAGATAAATCGACACAAGGATTTTAGGTGAAAAAATCACAATTGGAGCGCCTCCAATTGTGATAAAAAAAATAAAATAAATAAATAAAAAAAAACCACGGGCAAAAGCCAGAAAACAATCCATTAAGAAGACATAAAGGAATTACACAAGTGTACTCTCAATTACCTAGCGAATCCACGCCCGAATCGAACCGACCCCCATGTGCCTTTTCCAGCCCCATCTTCAACTCGAAATTGTCTTGTACAACGTTGAATCCACAACTCCGATGTTGAATCTACGACGATGAACCACTCCGGAATCCACCAAAGCTTCAGGCTCAAGTTCCACAGAATCCACCGAAGAACAAATCTCTCTTTTGTGTATAAAACAAAACAAAAAAATCCTTTGATATAATCCACTCAATTCATGATTAATCTCTCACAGATATCAAAGGAAACAAGCAAAGAAGCTCTAGATAAAAATCCTAATACCCAAGAATAAGATCTGAAAGTCGTACCCTAAAATCGGACTAAAACACATATTTATAGAAAACAGATCCATGATCTCCACTCGAGCGCAAGAATGACTGCTCGAGCGGATCTACACTCAAGCGCAGGAATGGCCGCTCGAGCGAAAAAAAACAACTCCTAGTACTTTTGCAAGAGAGTGAAACTTCTGAAACGTCGCGATCTCAGCTCGAGCGCAAGAATGGCCGCTCAAGCGGACAAACAACTTCGACTGCAATTTTGCTTTTTGCTTCAGGGGCACTGCCCCTCGACCCCGCCTGGGCACTACCCCGAACCCGCCAAGGGGCATTGCTTCATGGACCTCAGCGAGCTGACCGGGTAGCTCAATCCTTGACATAGTCAGTGAAGTGGAAAACATGAAAGAATTAACACCACAAACTTCTCTGCAAGGCACAATTCGGGTTGGATTCGCATCTAAAAACTCAAAGTCTCACTGAAATAAAAGATCGAATACAATTACTACTGAAAGGAGTTTTATCAAACAGAATTTCCAAGAATAAAAGCCTAACACTAATTATTACCATATATGAGAAATCTAATGTTACCATAGATTGTGATCATATCTATACGGTTAGAAATTCGAAATTCAAAATAACTTAATTAATGGTAATACCATATATGGGAAATCCAATGTTACCATAGATTGTGATCATATCTATATAGTTAGAAATTTAAAATTCAAAACATAAATGTAATATGTAACATCCTAAACCCAATGTGACATTCCCAAATCCAACGTGACATCCTCATATATTTCTCATCCCAAATCTAACATAAATGTAACATGTAACATCCCAAACCCACCGTAACATTCTCATATGTTGGAACAATCTTCTATGTAAATAAAATAAACTGAAATAATCCAAACAAAATAAAATAAAACTTACAGAATTTATTTTGTTGAACCAAATAAATAATTAAAGACCAAGTCGAGTGTGTGACACCCTATCCTTAAGACAGATTCGCCCCGCTACGGTGCTTACGGTTGAATGGCGTCTATCTCTCAGGATACAATGATCTTCACAAATTTGTAGAAGCACTTCAAACAAATTTATCCAGCAAAACAAACCTGTGTTCTAACTCTCTGAAATTTTATTCTAAATCTAATATGAAGAATTAAGGACGCAAGAGAGCAAAATAAAGGCAAGAAAAATGAATTTTCAGAATCACTCAAAATTGGAATGGGGTTGCCTTTAAATAGGCTTTGTTGGCACCTATTCAATTTGAATAGAAAAGGTATGAAGAAGGGACATAACCCTTCCTTTAAAATAAAGAGGCACTATGAAAGGTTTGTACCTGTAGACACCCCATTTTTGACCGTCCTCAAGACTTGGACGTCACGTTGGAACGCTCGGTGATTATCCATGTTTGTGTTCGTTTTGAGTTCCCGGAGGTCCCGGCTGCGCGTCGTGCCAGGACCTCTTAACCGGCTTGTTCTGTGCTTGGTTTTACACCAAGACTTGTGTTTTTTGCATTTGAGGGTAGGGGGAGGCTTGTTAGCCATCCCTGAAGCCCACCGGCTGCCCCCACCCACAACCGGCACTCCCTTTTGGCCATCGGCACTGTTTTCTCAAACACTTTGGCCGGTCGGCACTGTATGTTGCCGACCGGCACTTTTTTGTGCCGATGACTGTTTTGGCCGGCCGGTATGCACCCTTTGCACCCCTGAGGCATGGTGCATGCCAGCTGTGCCAGCTGGAATGCACCATCACTCATCCCCGTGCACAGGAGTGACTCCTTTGTACCTTTGCACCCTTTAAGCTTCTAGAAGCTTGCACCTTTGGCCAAGCTTCTTGGAGAAGCTTGGCCAGCTGTTTTAGCTTCCTCTAGAAGCCTTGCACCTCTTTGCCCCTTTGACTCTTTTCTCTTTGCTTAGCCATTAAGTTATATAGCTTTCCTTGGCCTATATAAGCACCATTCCTCTCCCTTGGTTACGGGTTAGCCATTTCCAACATAAAACCAGAGCTTATATCTATATATCTTCCCTTCCCTCATCCATTGTGTGTGTTTCTTGGCCTAAATAGTGTGTTTTATCTTACTTTTGCACCATTACACACACTATTACACCTAGCTCCGAGATTGAGGGACTTGGAGGGTTGTTTGTTGTGATTTTGGACTGGTTTTGATCATTAGAGGAGGGCTGCACCACTTGTTCTTCAAGTGTTCTTCAAGGGTGAGCTAGTTACTTTAGTTTCCCCATTTTTGCAACTAGTTTTTACCTATCTTGCTTTGTGTTTTAGTCTTTGTGTATAACTGAAAAAAAGCTTGTTTTTCCTTGCTTAAGAACATTCATTAAGGTCACTTGGTGGTTTGAGTGAAAACTCACCCTCTTAGGCCTTGTTTGGCCTTTTTGGTGCTTCCATTTTTAAGCCTTGTTTGCTTTGTTGCTTTTGTCTTCTCATCACTGAAAATCAGAGGGTTTTTAGTGATAAGGAAAGTGTTTTGAAGTCTTGTATAGGGGAGGGACACCCCCCTTCCCCTTTGTCCCTCTTTGGTCTTTACTTTGGCTCACATAGTAGCATGCATTTTTAGCCTTATATGCCTTCATTTCAGAGCTTATTTGGGTGTTTTGGATCATATATCATCACTGTTTTTGGTTGGTTTTGTGGTCCTTAGCATGCTTCTTATACTTGCTTTGTAATGCTCTAGTTTGCCTAGAAATGAGCCATGAGTTTAGGCCATGTTTCTTGCATGTATGAGCCTCACTTCATGAAGATATTAGCATCATTTTGCCATGCCTAGAGGCTGTGGGCCACTGATTTTGTCACTTTTGGCATGCTTGACATGTTTGTTTTGCATGATGGCTTGTTAGTCTTGAGCATATGATCCATGAACATGCATTGGTTAGGCTATTTAAGTGATTTGGAGTCCTTTCATATGCTATTTCAGTCCCTATATCATGCCTATATGCTTCCATTTACCATCTTATCCATGCTTTGAAATGTTGCAATGTTATGCCTTGAAATAGGCCTTTCGCATGCTTCCATGTTTAATGCATTTTAGGGCTGCCATATCAAGGTTTTGGGGTGTATTTTTGCATGCTAAAAATCTGTTTTGCTTGTCTAATATATGCCATGAGTGGCCATGTTAATGGTAGCAAGGAGTGTTCCCTTTGTGCCTTAACCTTAGGCCCTTTGATTTGCATGTTTGCATAGGTAATTGGTCACCATTTTGGGTATGTTTTGCCACTGTTTTGGGTTGGTTTGAGGGCTGCCCCATTGTCGTCTAGTCCACCATCACATGCTTGCCTCATGTTTATTGCTTAATTGATTCATTAAGTGTTGTAGTATGTTGGTCTTATTGCTTGATTGGTCCATGGTTGCATGACATTTGCATCTTGTATACTCTAGCATTTTGCATGCTTAACATGGTAGTTGCATGACATTTGGTGTGCTTGCATCCTAATTCCCATGTTGCATCATTTGAGCTATGTGGCATACATGCATTTCCATGGCTTGGTTTGGGGTTGTCAAACCAAGCATAAGGGTTGAGGGAAG
Source organism: Camellia japonica (assembly GCA_030407325.1). NCBI lineage: Eukaryota > Viridiplantae > Streptophyta > Magnoliopsida > Ericales > Theaceae > Camellia > Camellia japonica. Next base: position 8,846 of record JAPPVO010001019.1, on the reverse strand, counting down.
TTCACACTACAAGTGGTGCAACTTGTTTAACTCTTGGTCCCCAAGGCCCTTGACCAAAACATGATAAGGTCTTGGTTTCATTTGTGTGTTTGCATGCATTTTTACATTAAAATGCAATCTTGGTTCCTTAGGCTATCAATGCACCAAGATGCATAATTGATGGCCCAAGAACCAAGGGTCATCCTTCCTTGAGTCCCATACATGATAGGGAGCATTGACCATGCTTACATTTGCTCTAAAATCCATATCATGCACTGTCTGCCTGCTGTTGCTGTCAAACTATCCTCTGCAGGAATTTTGTGCCGACCGGCAGTATAGAGTGCCGACCGGCACTTTATGGGTAGCCGATAAACTCTCAAGAAGCCGGTGATCATTTTACATGGCCGGTGGCCATTCCATCCAGCCGGTGGTGTACAGCAACATGCAAGGAAGGTGTTCTGAGACTTTGGCAATTTTTGGAGAGACAGGGCAGTAAGAACAGAGGCAGCAAGAACAGAGGCAGCAGTGTCATGATACGGGTTTCCGGGCGAGTCGGAATTCCGGCATGCATCATTCGCGCATCCCGAGACAGGGCTGAGGCCCCTTCTTTTTACATTTGATTTAATTTGATAATTAGAAATTTCTGTAATAATTTATTTATTCTGTATTCGGACTGTATTATTTTTGGACTGTATATTCTTTTGGTCCCTCTGAGAGAGGGCATAATTGTAATAAGTGTGGGTGAGTGTGTGTATGTCTTCCAACCCCCATTTCTTTCTTCCCTTTCATTTACCTGCTTATGATAGTAGATTCGGGCATATTTAAAATTGGCATACCTTATGCAATGCATGCGTGCATCCATGCATTTGTTGGCATGCATCGGGCTCGGTACATCATACAAATTGCATTGTACTTCAATTCCAAATTGAATACGTGTTATTTGTAGCATTCCATATGCCATGTTTAGGATAGCCGAACCTGTCTAGATTACACATTTGCATGTGTTGCATTAGCCACTCAACATGAACTAGGATCATGCATGATTACTAACTAGTTTTCTGTTTTGGCTTGGAGTACTAGGTAAGTTTTTATGCTTAAGCATAACACATGCGTGTGAATGTTGCCATAATGGCATGACTACCATGAGGCTAAGTGCTTATGTGATATAACTGCTTGAATGCCTGTGGATGGAGGTTGAATTACCTAAATTGGGACAATGCATTAAAAATCGTGAGTTTTTAAGCCCACTAGTTAGTGGCAAAATCATCTTTTCTAAAGCCCACTTAAGGGTGGCAAAACCTGTATTTTAGCCTACTTGCGAGTAGCATACCGTTTTCAAAATAAACATGTAGTGTTTTGTTCCAACTTAGACAATTTGGTCTATACTTGTTTGCTGTGCGCATAACATAGTAATTATAGGCTAATAACCGGTATAAGAGCATGTAATGTTTTCAAAATCGGATATCACGGTTAGTAGAGGTCGGTCTTCGGATCGGGCGAAAGGGGGTGCTCATAGCTGACCTTCCCCGATCGTACCCAAGCTCCCGAGCCAAGACTACTTTGGTTATGACGGACACGTGGCCTTCGGCACCGAGTCAGGGTTTCCTAAATTTCCCATTTAAAAAATATTTAGGTGGCGACTCTGTAATCTGGCAAAACAGTCCATGTTTGGCACTTCTTTTCAAAAATCTGTTTTTTCTCAAAACGATTTGCCAGAGTTGGACTCTTTGGTTTAGATTTAGAACCGTAACACAAAAGGGAGTCCGAACTGTAGAGTGAAGCCCAAGGGCGCGTCTACAGTACCCTTTCATTCAAATGGAGGTTTGACCCTTCCTTTAAAACAAAGAGACACCATGAAAGGTCACACACTTTCATTCAAAATGAAGTCAATTTAAATTCACAACTACCTCTTTATAAATTTTCCAACAATCCCCACATGAATGAAATTGACAGAGAGAAAATGCAACAACATGATGTAAATACAGAGAGTACAGAAATTGGAAATATTCTGCAAAGGATATGTAGCTTTTGGCTTTGAACCTTCCCTTGTGAGACACTATCAGATATACTAGCTAACCAGTGAACATAATGTCTTGAACTGTTCAGCCGTTTGCGTAAACCAAGACAATAGAACTCACACAGTATATCCCCAGACACAGTTTAGTTCTCACTATTGTGTTCATTGTGGCCCTGCACAACCTGGTCTTCCATGAGTGCTCTAAAGACTTATAGCCCTTCACAAATCTTATAGAACCGGCCCAGTTCACACTCACATAGGTGATTCTTATAAAGAGTATCCTGCCATACTCCACTAGGTTTACCTAGATATAAGAATCATTAAAATTTTACTTAACCTCAAACACTGCAAACATCATTTTTTCATCAAAGAAATGGGTAGGAGTTAGACTCCCCAGTGATTCTTCTGAGTCATTCACAACTCGGTTGTCTCTTTGAACCTAGATCTTGGGATCTCCAGTCAACTAGGTTGGGTTGCCGTTGTGGTAACTCTTATTTAATAGGCTGAAGTCCCATTCCCCTCGATGAATTCTTAACTAACTCTCTTGCTAACCCTTTGGTTAGTGGATCCGATATGTTGTCTTTAGAGTTAACATAATCTATGGAAATAATTCCACTAGAGAGTAATTGTCTCATGGTGTTATGTCGACGACGAATGTGTCGTGACTTACCGTTATACATATGACTCTGTGCTCTACTTATAGCTGATTGACTATCGCAATGTATGCATATAGCAGGCACTGGTTTTGGCCATATTGGAATATCTTCAAGGAAGTGGTGAAGCCATTCTGCCTCTTCCCCAACTTTGTCTAAAGCTATGAATTCAGATTCCATAGTAGACCTAGCAATGCAAGTCTGTTTGGAAGATTTCCAAGATACAGCCGCTCCACCAAGAGTAAATACATACCCACTGGTGGACTTTGAGTCTCTAGTATCCAATATCCAATTTGCATCACAGTATCCTTCAAGTACTACTGGATATCTAGTATAATTAAGCCCAATGTTACGAGTAAATCGGAGATATCTAAGAACCCTTATAATTGCTTTCCAGTGTTCTACTCCCGGATTACTCGTATATCTACTTAATTTACTTACTGCATAAGCTATATCTGGGCGAGTGCAGTTCATCAAGTACATTAAGCTTCCAATAATTTGGGCATACTCTAATTGAGAAATACTTTCCTGTACATTCTTAGAAAGATACAAATTAACATCTATAGGTGTTCTAGCAAAATGATCATCATCTTTGCTGAATTTGTCAAGTATTTTCCCAATGTAATGAGATTGTGACAAAGCATATCCTTCTAATGTTTTGGTAATTTTCATACCAAGAATTACATCAGCAATGCCCATGTCCTTCATGTCAAAATGTTTATTCAACATTTTCTTGGTAGTTTTAATCATATCATTATTACTACCTATGATGAGCATATCATCTACATAAAGACATACAATGACATAACCTTTGTCTGTGTTTTTAATATGAACACATTTGTCACACTCATTAAATTTTGATTCCATTTGACATCATTGCTTTGTCAAATTTCTCATGCCATTGCTTTGGCGCTTGTTTTGAACCATATAATGATTTAACCAATTTACACACTTTCTTTTCTTTCCCTGGAACAGAAAACCCTTCTGGTTGTTCCATGTAAATTTCTTCCTCTAACTCACTATTTAAGAAAGCGGTTTTAAGATCCATTTGATGAATTTCTAAATTGTATAGAGATGCAATGGCAATTAGCATTCTAATGGATGTTATTCTAGTAACCGGTGAGTATGTGTCAAAGTAATCAAAACCTTCTTTTTGTCTAAAACCTTTGACCACAAGTCTTGCCTTGTATTTGTCAATTGATTCATCTGCTTTCATTTTCCTTTTGAAAATCCACTTGTACCCAAGAGGTTTACAACCTGGTGGCAAGTCCACTAATTCCCAAGTGTGATTTTGCAAGATGGATTCAACTTCACTGTTGACAGCTTCTTTCCATAAAGGAGCTTTAGGACTAGACATAGCCTTTTTAAAAGTTAAAGGCTCATTTTCTAACAAATATGTTAGAAAATCTGGACCAAAAGATTTTGAGGTTCTAGCACGTTTACTACGCCTAAGTTCCTCTACCTCATTTTGATCTAACTCTTGTTCTTGATAATGTTCTTGATCCTGACTAGTAATAGCACTATGAGATCTTTTATTGTTACTAGTCTCTTGTCTAGTCTTATTTAGAAATACATGTTCAAAGAATGATGCATTCCGAGACTCAATAATAGTATTTACATGCATTTCGGAATGTTCTGATTTATGAATCAAAAACCGATATGTACTACTATTCTTGGCATAACCAATGAAAATGCAATCAATGGTCTTAGGACCTATCTTAGTCTTTTTAGGACTAGGAATAGCCACTTTAGCCAAACACCCCCACACTTTTAAGTATTTGTAGGATGGTACTCTTTCATGCCACAATTCATAAGGTGTTTGATTCACTTTCTTTCGGGGTACTTCATTTAAAATATAATTTGCAGAAAGTATTGCTTCCCCCCACAAGTTCTGAGATAATCCAAAACTTATTAACATGGCATTCATCATTTCTTTTAAAGTCCTATTTTTCCTTTCAGCAATTCCATTTTGCTGAGGTGAGTAAAGAGCAGTAGTTTGATGAATTATTCCATATTCTTTACAAAACTCACCAAAAGGTCATTCATATTCACCACCTCTATCACTTCTAATTTTCTTGATTTTCTTACCAAGTTGATTTTCAACTTCATTCTTATATTCAATGAAAGTTTCCAAAGCTTCATCCTTGGTTCGAATTAGATAAACATAACTATATCTAATATAGTCATCTATAAAAGTGATAAAATATTTTTTCCCACCTCTAGTTTGAATTGATTTAAAATCACAAATGTCACTATGAATTAATTATAGTGGTTCCATACTTCTTTCAATTGAATGAAAATGAGTTTTAGATAATTTTGCCTCAACACAAATTTCACATTTATGATTTGAATCAATGTCAAATTTAGGTAAACATTCCATATTAATTAATCTACGCAAAGATCCATAATTAACATGTCCTAGTCTACCATGCCATAAATTTGAAGAGTCAAGCAAGTAAGAAGAAGATGTAGTATTATTAATAACTGAGGGTACAACGGTCATTACATTTAATTTGAAAATGCCATCAGACATGTAACATTTTCCAACATACATCCCATTCTTTGTAAGTACAAATTTATCACTCTCAAATAGTAGACTAAACACATTCTTACTCAACAAAGATCCGGAAACAAGATTCTTGCGAATGTCAGGTACATGCAGCACATTGTTGAGAGTGAGTTCCTTTCTTGATGTCATCTTGAGAACAATCTTTCCTTGTCCTTCAACTTTGGAAGTTGAGGAGTTGCCCATAAAAAGTTATTCACATTGTCCACTGTAGAATAAGATATGAACATCTTTTTGTCAGCACAAATATGACGAGTAGCACCAGTGTCCACCCACCATTCTTTATGATTTCCGACAAGATTTGCCTCAGAAACAACAGCAAAAAGATTGATGTCATCTACACCATTGGAAATTTTGTCCACTTTGGTCATATGGGCTTGAGCAGGCTTCTTGCTTGTTCTTCTTTTGCCTTTGCCTTTGCTACGGCAATCTTTGGCCCGATGTCCCTCTTTGTCACAGATGTAACATTTGCCATTAAACTTGTACTTTTTATTTCCCCCCCCCCCCTCCCTTAGAGCCTTGTGATGAACTTTCTCCAGAAGACTTTCGTTTCTTGGTTTTTGAAGCATGTTCTACCACATTTGCCTTAGACTCCATAGGATGCTTCCCAGCCCGCTTTTCAGAATTGCGGTTGTCCTCCATCAATCTTAAGACAGAATCGAATTTATTCTGTTTACAGAATTTTTTCGTTTGTTTCCTTTTCTCTTTCTTCTTTTAAGAAAATTATTTTCTATAAATTTACAAAATAATATTCTGGTTAGAAAAACAAATAGTGATAATATGCTATTTGACAGATAGTAGTAATATACTGTCTATTTTCTTTGACAACTAGTAGTACGATACTAGTGTCATTAACAATTCAGAATATATTTTTGTGGATTTTTTCAGAAATTAATTTTGGGTTTTAGAAATTATTTTCTGAGTTTTCATTACTTAAAATTCTGTTTTAATTTTTTAATTATTGAAGTGTTACAGAAATTAATTTTCTGTGTGGAATTAATTTGGTTGAATAAAATTTTATTTGATTTCCAAATTAATTGAAAAATAAAAGTTATATTCTTATTTCTTTTATTTTACAGAATTTAATTTCCTGTGTGGAATTAATTTAGTTGAATAATTTTTTATTTTATTTCCAAATTAATTGAAAAATAAAAGTTATATTCTTATTTCTTTTATTTTACAGAATTTAATTTCTTGTGTGGAATTAATTTGGTTGAATAAAATTTTATTTTATTTCCAAATTAATTGGAAAATAAAAGTTACATTCTTCTTTCTTTTATTTTTTACAGAATTTAATTCTGTGAATTTGGTTTAATTTTCTATGTAGTGTAAATTCTAATTATAATTTTGTTTTATAAATTAGAATTGATGGCTACTGAAACAAATGCCCAAACAAGTACTACGGTGGTGGCTGCAATTGCACCAACCCCCTCTCCTGTGGTGACAGTACCAATAAATCATGGAGAGAAGCCAGAGAAGTTCTCAGGAACTGACTTTAAAAGTTGGCAACAGAAAATGTTGTTCTATCTTACAACTCTGAACCTGACTCGTTTCCTTCGTGAAGATGCTCCTATCCTGAAAGAGGATGAAACTGACCGGCAAGTGGTTGTTGCGGTTGATGCTTGGAAACATGCCGATTTCCTTTGCCGGAATTACATCTTGAACGGACTTGACAACACATTATACAATGTCTACAGTCCAATCAAGACAGCAAAGGAACTCTAGGAATCGTTGGAGAAAAAGTACAAAACAGAAGATGCCGGCTCAAAGAAATTTGTGGTTGGCAGATTCTTCGATTTTGTAATGGTTGATTCAAAAACTGTGATCAGCCAAGCTCAAGATTTCCAACTCATTCTGCATGACATTCACGCAGAAGGCATGTGTCTCAGTGAATCTTTCCAAGTTGGAGCCTTAATTGAAAAATTACCAAAAGGCTGGAAGGAATTCAAGAACTACCTCAAACACAAGCGCAAAGAAATTTCTATTGCCTTCATTTTGCTCTCTTGCGTCCTTTATTCTTCATATTAGATTTAGAATAAAATTTCAGAGAGTTAGAACGCAGGTTCGGCTCGCCGAACAAATTTGTTTGAAGTGCTTCTACAAATTTGTGAAGATCATTGTATCATGGGAGATAGACGCCACTCAACCGTAAGCACCGTAGCGGGGCGAATCTGTCTTAAGGATAGAGTGTCACACACTCGACTTGGTCTTTAATTATTTATTTGGTTCAACAAAATAAATTCTGTAAGTTTTATTTTATTTTGTTTGGATTATTTCAATTTATTTTATTTACACAGAAGATTGTTCCAACAATAAATAAAATAAATTGAAACTAAATCAAACAAAATAAATAAATAACATACCGAATTTATTTATCGAACCGAATTAAAAATTCAAAAGATCAAGTCGAGTGTGTAACACTATGTCCTTAAGACAGATTCGCCCTACTACGGTGCTTATGGTTGAGTGGCGTCTATCTCCCAAGATACAATGATCTTCACAAATTTGTAGAAGCACTTCAAATAAATTTGTTTGGCGAACCAAACATGTGTTCTAACTCTCTGAAATTTTATTCTAAATCTAATATGAAGAATAAATGACGCAAGAGAGCAAAATGAAGGCAAGAAAAATGAATTTTCAGAATCACTCAAAATTGGAATGGGGTTGCCTTTAAATAGGCTTTGTTGGCACCTATTCAATTTGAATAGAAAATGTATGAAGAAGGGACATAACCCTTCCTTTAAAATAAAAGGCACCATGAAAGGTTTGCACCCTTTTGTAACAACGCCCGCGGGGGGACCTCGCTACAGCTCGGACTCTCCTTTTGTGTTTGTTGCGGTTCTAAATCTGAACCAAAGAGTCCAACTCTGGCAAATCGTTTTGAAGAAAAACAGATTTTTGAAAAGTAGTGCCAAACATGGACTGCTTTGCCAGATTACAGAGTCGCCACCTAAATATTTTTTAATGGGGGAATTTAGGAAACCCTAACTCGATGCCGAAGGCCACGTGTCCGTCATTACCAAATGTCTTGGCTCGGGAGCTTGGGTACGATCGGGGAAGGTCAGCTATGAGCACCCCCTTTCGCCCGGTTCGAAGACCGGCCTCTACTAACCGTGATATCCAATTTTGAAAACGTTATGTGTTCTTATTCCGGTTATTAGCCTAGAATTTACTATGTTTATGCGCGCAGCAAACAAGTATAGACTAGATCGCCTAATTTGGAAACAAGCATTGCATATCCATTCGTTTTGAAAGCGTTTTGGAATTTGCTACTCGTAAGTAGGCTAAAATACGGATTTCAATGAGTTTTCCAACTCAAGCAACCCAACCTCCACCCACAGGCATTCAAACAGTTTATCTCATATAAGCACTTAGCCGCATGGTAAGCATATTGTCATGTTAACATTCACACGCATGCGAGATGCTAAAGCATAAATACTTACCTCGTACTCCATGCCAAAACAAGGAACTAGTTAGCAAACATGCATGACCTAGCTCATGTCAAGATGACTAATGCGACGCATACAGAGTGCAATTGGACAGGCTCGGCTATCCTAAACATGGCATGTGAAATGCACGAGTAACACGTATTCAAGTTAGGTTTGAAATACAATGCAGTTTGCATGATGTA